>JAVTVY010027004.1:0-113671 GCA_036873755.1 Hanleya hanleyi
ATTTTCGACCGAAAAAATGTCCTTGGCGTTTTTCGAGGTCAAAATTTTCCCTTCATGGATTGACTTGAAAAGCAAAAGCAATATATAAGTATTTTCGAGGACGCTGATCACGAATCCGATATGAAAATTTACCTTGAGAGCGACCTTGACCTCTTAATCGGGCATCAAACATCTGGTTATGACCTTTTTTACCCTGTCGCATTTGCTTTAAAATTTCGCAACAACCAAAAGGTGTACTAGGCTGAAACTTTGGTACTTTGTGTTTTTGGGGACTGGGAATCCGATACAGGTCGAAAATTTGACCAGAAGTGCGATATAGATGCCGCCCGACACACATATTTTACTTTTACATAATTTTTTTTTAAAAATTTAAATTTTGAAGTCTGAAAGTCTGGGGTTTCCCCCGTAACTTTGTAATACCTCAATTTTCCGGGGTTTTGGGCTCATACGCAGCCATCCCGGATCCATATCTAGCGATTTGAGTGCAAAAAACCCGAGTTAAAAATAATTGATGATAAATGATAAATTTTGGATTTCGCTGAAAACTTGGTCATAAGTACTTTCGGGGTCACTGATCACGAATTCGATGTCAAAAGTGACCTTGACCTCGACCTTGACCTCAAAATGTCTGATCGAAAATTTGGGCATGACTTTGACCTTGTCGTAAGGTCAGAAGATAATATCGGACGACCTTGACCTTTTCATAGGTCATGATCCATTGACCTTGGTGTTGATCTATGACCTTGACCTTGACCTTCGACCTCAAGATCAAATTTGCGATAGTGCATTCCGAATGTGGTATCGCATTTCTGACCCCAAGGTCAAAAATCAAGGCCAAGGTCATGGATCAACGCCCAGGTCATGGGGTCATCACATATCAAAAGGTCAAGGTCGTCCATTTATATCTTGTGACCTTCCGACAAGGTCAGTCATACGCCAATGTTCGGTACTCGATTTCAAGGTCAAGGTCAAGGTCAAGGTCAAATCTGACCTCATATTCGTAATTCCTGACCTCCAAAATACTTTAGTAGGAAGTTTGAGGTCAATCACTGAAAGTCGAATTTTCCAGTATACTCAGCCCTAGGCAAATTTTCAGTATTTCAAAAATTATTTAAAAAAACAACTTAGGGACCTAGTTCAATTCCGATTGCTGATTCGTAATCAGATGGATCAGGGCTATCAGCACACCAAATTTGGAAGGAATCGGTTTTTCGGTCGAAAAAAGTTCCAATATTTAACCTAGACTTCAATATTGAATAAATCGACTCACCATTAAGTCGTCTTGTCGAGTTTTAATATACAAGTCGACTTTATGTAAGTCGACTTGTCGCCTTTTATTGAATAAATCGACTTACCGCTAAGTCGTCTTTTCGAGTTTTAATACACAAGTCGACTTTATGTAAGTCGACTTGTCGCCTTTTATTGAATAAATCGACTTACCATTAAGTCGTCTTGTCGAGTTTTAATACACAAGTAGACTTTATGTAAGTCGGCTTGTCGCCTTTTATTGAATAAAGCGACTCACCATTAAGTCGTCTTGTCGAGTTTTAATACACATGTCGACTTAATGTAAGTCGACTTGTCGCCTTTTATTGAATAAATCGACTTACCATTAAGTCGTCTTGTCGAGTTTTAATGCACAAGTCGACTTCATGTAAGTCGCCATCACATAAATCGACTTAGTATTAAATCGCCTTGTCGCTTTTAAATATAAGACAATTTATGGTATGTCGACAAGGCATAATAACTATTAATAAATTATGAATAATATGAATAAATATTATGAATAAGTAAACAAGTCGACAAATTGGAGACGACATGACGGGATATAAGTCGTCAAGTCGACATCGGTATGTGGACAAGTCGACATACATAGGTCGACTTCGCGATCATATCGAAAGATGTCGGGGCACCAATGCGCTTCCGTAAGATGCCCATCAAGTCAGAATAATTTATGTCAACATGCCAATAAAAATGCAATATGTTGACTTAAAAGATGTCGACAAGTCTAGAAAAGATGGATAAGTTGACATAAATTATCCCGATAAGACGGCATACCGATAAATTAAGTCGACAAATCGACTTAACAAAGACGTTATGTGAATGGCACTCAGGCGCTTCCGTAGGTACGGAAACGCATTATGGTCACGAGTTGGTGAGACGACTCGCGACTTATCGACTTGACAACAAATCAACTTGCCTCACAGAAACGGGGCAAGTCGACTTCTTTTTGTCGACTTGACGCTTTAATTTCAACAAGTCGACATACCAAAAGTTTACTTGTTGTGTTTTCTCGCAACAAGTCGACTTTCCACACCTCGACTTGTTAGCAAGTCGACTTTCGTCATGTCGACTTTTCGTTATCGATTAAAAAGTCGACTTTCCACAAGTCGACCATCGCAGTTATTTCGCAACAAGTCGACTTATAAAATGCCGACTTGTGCAGTCATTTTGCGACAAGTCGACTAATCACAAGTCGACTTGTATGGGTATTTCCCAACAAGTCGTCTTATCAAAAGTCAACTTTGGGACAAGTCGACTTCATTGAGATCGACTTGTGTAGCTATTTTGCAACAAGTCGACTCGCAACAAGTCGACTTGTCTTAGTATTTCGCATCAAGTCGGCTTATCAAAAGTCGACTTTGCGACAACTCGACTTGATTGAAGTCGACAACTAAAAATTGTTGCGTCAAGTCGCCTTGCCAAATGCCGTCTTGTGTAGCTATTTTGCAACAAGTCGACTTACAACAAGTCGACTCTTATTAGTAGTATTTCGCATCAAGTCGGCTTATCAAAAGTCGACTTTGCAGCAACTCGACTTGGTTGACGTCGACAACTAAAAATTGTTGCGTCAAGTCGTTTTACCAAATGTCGTCTTGTGTAGCTATTTTGCAACAAGTCGACTTACAACAAGTCGACTTGTATTAGTATTTCGCAACAAGTCGACTTAGCAAAAGTCGACTTTGCGGCAACTCGACTTGGTTGAAGTCGATTACTAAAAATTGTTGCGTCAAGTCGTCTTACCAAATGTCGTCTTGTGTAGCTATTTTGCAACAAGTCGACTTTTATTAAGTCGACTTATTGCGATTATTGGGCCGTATAGTAGTATAGAAAGCGAAAATCGAGTCGAATAAGTAGATGGGGAGGGCGATATGGAGGACCAGTGGAGAGAGAGACAGGAGGTTTTCACTATTCGAGAGCCCCTGGGCATTCAGGTATTCAATCGAGAGGTAAATGGATCGACTGAGCATGCGTGGGATCGAATGCGAAAGCGCAAAAGTATGGAGAACCAGTGGGATGAGAGACATGAGAGAGTCATTTACCCTACCTGGCCTGGGTGAAATGTTCTATTCTGCTCCAAAACGACGAAACCGAGGGGGCTGACACTTTCTAGCTTATCATATTAGGAGCATTTTGAGGCCATTTGCGTATCCCCTTGTGCAGATGATCATGCCATCATGTGGTATCCCAGAAAGTCGTTTTTTCAGTCTTTTCTGTCCATTTCTTTGCACTTTTTTTCTGGCCTACATTACTAGAAAGTATTTTATTTAGGCGAAGCTAATTATTCTCTTGTTATATTTAGTAGTTTTTCAAAAGAAAAATCGAAAAATAACACTTTAGAAAAATCGACCCACAAATAGAAAAATGGTTTCAGCGAATATGACCTCATATTGATGTCATCATGAAGGCCATCTTGGATTTTTGTTTTACATTTTCGAGTAGAGCTTGACTCAAAGGTACAGTGTGGTGAGTTTCAGCACTCTAGACTCAGGGATATTGAAAATATATGGAGGTGGGGGCGGGGGGTGCACTTTAAGCTCCTCCCCAGGCTGCGGTACACCCCAAATCGCCCAGGTCATATTGGATTAAACAGGAGCTCTCAGGCCAGGCATTCGCCCTAGCGTAAAACGATTCGACTCCGTATGCGCAGGGTGAAGTGCGCCTGCGCAAAATATGTGGAGTGGGATACGAGGAACCAGTGGGGTGAGAGACATGCGGATTTCACTGAACAATACTCCGGGGACCTGATAGGCCCTATTCGCCCTATGAGTCGACTGCGCAAGCGCGTCCGGTGCACCAGACAGGGATGGACAGGAGGCATTCTGCTATTCTCGTGGTTTGCTTGAATTGGGCAATCATGTCGCAGGATTTTCCCCGGTCTAGTGATACACCATAGTAGTATAAAAAGGACGGCTAACCGTAAGTTCGCCGGGGGAGGTAACTCTTGCATCCGCTAAGTGGCGTGACGGGGTGGTGGAGGTCATTACGAGCTTGGTGGGATTCTAGATTAACCTGTGAAGGATGGACATTTCAATTTGGGTCAATCAGCGGTCGACAAAAGAGAACCAATGAGGGGTCGATAAATCAGTCAATCGAGAAGCACCGGGTTTTCCCCCTGGAACATTCGTGAACATCCTTGTTCTTGTACAGTCGTTGACGTCCGCGCGTCCATCCGGGGGCTGTGTAACATCCGGGTACTTCTATGTAGGTGTATAAAAGTCTATAAAACACGTCTGTCTGGACGTGTTTCAAGGGGTGTTTGCCCGAGATGTGTTTCCATTAGACCGTTGTATCCTGCAGCTTACGTGCTCAACACGGACTCGATGGATCGGCCCGGTCAACACTGGGTGACCGTGTAGTTGACAGAAGGACAGGCCGAATACTTCGATCCGTACTGCCTGCCACCTCCCCATCCCGATTTAACAGACTTCATGGATCAAGGCACAGAGACGTGGTGTTGGAATACTAAAACATTACAACGCCTGGACAGTATGGTGTGCGGACACTATTGCTTATTCTAGCTGTACCATCGATGTCGAGGAAGAACCTTATCTACCATCGTACAGGTGATTGACGAGTACCCCAAGGCCGAGGGCCGAGATGTGCTCGTATATGACTGAGCTGCCGTTCATCTCAATGTACAAGTCCTGTTATGGGCTTAAGTTTTTTCGCGTAAAGCCCCCTGTTCTGGGCTTAAGTTTTTTCACTTAAAGCCGCCTGTTCTAGGCTTCAGTTCTCAATTGGTTATTCTGACGTTGTTGTTGTTCACTGAATGAAAAAAATGAGATCTCAAAACCCTGTCTTGTGTGTTTTCTGTGTAAGTATAATGCCCAATGTGGGACATGTGGGGATTCTGCCAATGAATGGACTGAGAAAGTAGCCAATCAGTGGCCTAGGATGGAGCCAAATGTAACCCATCAATGCCCAGAAAACCAACATAGGCGTTAAGGCTCTCATATGCATATAACCTGCCCGGAGCACGGTTAGCACTTCCGAATTTTCCCTTGCGGTGTTGTTGTTCAATAAAAAACTTCGTGAAAACCCACGTGGAGTTCGAATATTTTATATTAGTGAACTTGAACAAGAATGTATATACAAGTATGTACAAGTATGTAATGTGAACAAGTATATAAGACTGGAGTAAACAAGAATTAAGGTGAGCACGTCTGTATATCGAGAGAAGTCACGACTTGAGTGAAGTATATAACAGTTCACAATTAGACCAATTCATCGAACTGACGTAATGTATATAGAGTAATTATTCAAAAGAATAAAGTCTAGTTCACTATTAAACAAATTCAACGAGCTGGTGTAATATACTTATGTATATAGAGAGTAATTCGAGTTAGAGTCCAAATATCTATGTCCATTATTCATAGAGTTCACAAGTCCGGGTATAGTTCATTGACGTCAAAGATAATATATGTAGTATTCAGGTACGCCGTACTGACTCCATCGGGAAGGACTTTCCGTTTAGGGTAAAAGAAAGTTAAGGCATCCCGTCGCTGAATGTACATTCGCATGTGGTGGTCGACGACTCGGAGACCTCTATTGGTGCCACTAGCACTGGCCTGGCTTTGCAGCACTTCCAGATAGTGGATTATGTCGATGGCAGGGTCGCCCCGGCCCTTTGCAGCTGAACTTGTTGTTTCCATCTCCACCGTAACATTCGTACGTATTGGACGACAGGGCGATCCTGGCATCTCCACTCCACTCTAACCTGAAGAGGCCTGGAGTCCGCTTGTCGTAGGTATAGTGGTCTTTTCTCGGTAGCCACTGGTCCCGCTCCGCTTCATACTGCGCGCGCAATTCGGGTTTGACGAGTGACTCCCAATCCGCATTAGAGACGACCATATAGGCAGAGTCTGTCCATCTCCATTAATTGCCAATCTGATGGACTGAAATACACACCCGGTAAGTGGTAAGTTGTAACGAATGACCCTTTTGGCTGAACTGACTTCATACGTATCATCATCAATGACGTCGACGGACCGAAACAGTGGCGAGTTGATCCTTTTGCGCGCTTGTTTGGTAGTGCAGATATTCAGGTTCTAGTGCTTATCTTGGTTGGTCACCGTTTTTCCATAGTAGCCATTGCCCGTCAGTTTCCACGATTCGCCGATAATGGCTTTACTGGGATCCTTATCCCCTTGACGACGGTCAGACGCGTGACGGTGTGGGCATTCCCCGCAAAACAGGCGTTGGATATATACTGTAGGACTTGGTACACTCGCGTCACTTGGAGGCCGTGGCTCATGTACTACTGTAGTAAAGGGGTACCCAGCAAGATTTTTTTCCGCCCACATGCTCCCTATCAACATCCGTCGAGGTTGTTGAAGTACTTCATGTTCCTCAGCAAAGGCGCCCACATGGTCTATCCAATGTCGTCCCGAATCACCAGCGTGTTCTTAAAGATGGGCGGGCACTGGGCGAATAGTGGTTTCAGAGTATTGGGAACATGCAGGTCGCATTCCACAAACCCGTAGAGGTTCCCGGAACGAACGGCGTCGAAAATCTGTGGCAGGGTCAGGAGTGGCCGGCGACTGAGGGGGTACTCGCGTGCTTTAAGGAAGCAGCTTAAGTGTGAGAGGGCACATGGTGTGAATTTCACACTCCCACAGTTCGATAAGATCGTAGGCCAACTCTTTCACGTAGCATGGAAAACCACCCTGTGAGTGACATGTATCGCCGTCACTGGAACACCATACTCCGTTGTTTTCACCGCCATCGGCCTATTCAAGTTATCTAAAATTTATTAACTTAAACCAGAAATCCCAAACCGTAAAATTTCATAATAAAAATGAAATTGACAATTTCGCTGCATTAGCACTTTAAATGGGGTTCTGACCGATCTTCAGATTCACGTGTGGTATAGACCTACAAATAGAATGAGTCTCTATGATCCTTCACGAGATGTTTGTAATATTATTGCGACTATTAACAGAAAGATGTTGACCATCACAGACAACTGCAGTCACTGGTTGCATCAATTGTTGACCAAAATGACCGAACAGCTGGCTATGTTCTTTCCAAAATAACGTATCACTGTTCCAATTAGGGTTAGATCTCCGCCGGGTTAAGTAGCATTAAGTAGCATTTTGCTACCGTTAAGTAGCAAAAGTCGTCATGACAAATGCTAGTTTAAGCCTTTATATAGCCGATGTCGGCTACCAATAGCAAAAGTCACCAAGTTGCTTTCGCGTGTGCGCCGAATGCTAGTTATGGGGTTAAATAGCAGATCGTCGCGTATAGATTCTCTAAGTTAGAGTGGTTTTAACCCTGTCACCCCATGGGGTGTTATTGCGGAGGTGGTCACCACCACTGCCTATCAGGGGCGGATAACCCTCGCACTTTACATGACCGCGACGAATGCTAGTTATAGCAATCCTTTAACTGCCATATGTCATGGGGACACAACACAAAATCAACAGGGTTTTGATATTTGACCTCGAAATTGTAATGCTTGACCTAACATTATATCATTTATGACCTTATGAGGTCAAACCCTGCATTATTTCAAAAAGCGATCGCCGACAAACGCTATCTAAAAATTAGCTGGGAACCCTAAAAATTAGCTGGAAAAAGTCATGAGGTCATAATATAATAAGGCAGGGTTTGACCTCATGAGGTCATAAATGATGTAATGTGAGGTCAGCATTACAGTACCGAGGTCAGATATGAAAACCATCTCGATTTATAAAAGCTAGATTGACCCGACGAAATCTTAGGGTTATAAGTTATAACTAGCGATTGTCATACCATTTTGGAGGTCATTTTTCGAGGTCAAAAATGCCCTAAACCATAACCCTAAAGTATTGGAACACCGTTTTCGAGGTCGGAGAATACAATGGCACCTTTTTTTGCTAGCAAAAAAAATGGTCTAGTAGCCGATATCAGGTTTCGCAGCGCCATCTGCTCATTTTTTATTTTCTCTATTTTCACAGGGTTTTTCACAAAAAATTTAAGAATGAAATTTTCGAGGTCAATGACCTCAAATTCTGAGTCGGTGCATGAAACCCTGTTGACAGTAACGGCCGACGAATTCTATTTACAAAAACTCGCACTTGTCGGCGGGCAAAAAAACCTCGTTTTTCAAATTTCCATAGAGGGGTTTTCAATTTTTTTTTACGCAATAGCTAGACTGACCTCAACGGAACTACCTCATGAAATTCCAGATCTTAAGGTCGTAAAATGTGGACGCAGGACATTCTCGATTAAATTTCGAGATCAAGGTCAAGGTCATCAGAAAATCTTACCTCACCATCGTGATCAGTGACCTCGAAAGTACTTATGACCAAGTTTTCAGCGAAATCCACCGTGGATCAAAATTTCGACTTCTCAGAAAAATGCAGTAAACTGAAAAACATTAACATATGGAATTCGAATAAAATTTATCATCAAATATTTTAAACTCGGGTTTTTTGCACTCAAATCGCTAGATATGGATACGGGGTCGCTGTGTTTGAGCCCAAAATCCCAGAAAATTGAGGTATTACAAAGTTACGGGGGAAACCTCAGACCTCATTTTTTCGTCGATTTTGAGAATTTGAGGTCGTTTATAGGTCTTTAGAGCTCAAATTTTCACAGATTATGCTAATAAATCGTTTACATCTGTAAGTGACCTCATATTTAAAATTAGAATTTTTTTTCATTTTCTTAATAATTTTTATGTAAAAGTAAAATATGTGGATCGGGCGGCATCTCTATCGCATTTTCGGTCAAATTTTCGACCTGTTTCAGATTCCCAGTCCTCAAAAACATCAAGTGCCAAAGTTTCAGCCTAGTACAGCTTTTGGTTGTTGCGAAATTTTAACGCGAATACGACAGGGTAAAACAAGTCCTAAGCAAATGTTTGATGCCCGATTAAGAGGTCAAGGTCGCTCTCAATCCAAATTTTGACCTCGGATTCGTGATTAGAAACCTCAAAAACCTATATACACTAAATTTGAGGTGATTCGGTGAAGGTTGAAATTTGACCTCCAAAAAAACCCTACGCCTTCGCGAAATTTTGGTCGGAATTTTTGTTGTCACCGATTGACCTCAAACTTTGCCCTAAGCCTATATCGAGGTCAAAGGTCACGAATCTGAGGTCAGTTTTGACTTTGACCTCGACCTTCATATCAAAATGGCGATTCGAATATATGGGCATGACTTTGACCTTGGCGCAAGGTGACAAGATATTGTTCGACGACCTTGACCTTTTGATATGTAATGACCCCATGACCTTTACGTTGACTTATGACCTTGAATTTGACCTATGGGTTCAAGGTCAAATTTCCGATAGTACAATCAGAATGCACTATCGAAAATTTGACCTTGACGTCGGAGGTCAAGGTTAAGGTCACAGATCAACGCACAGGTCACGGAGTCATCACATATCAGAAAGACAGTGACCTCTGACCTCATTTAGTATGCGAAAAAAATACTTAATTTTATTTTATTTTTTGAAATCAATTTTTCAAGGTCAAGGTTGAGGTCAACTTCAAATCCGATGGTAGATTCTTGATCAGAGATTTTTTCTCTACTGGGTACCAAAAATTGAGATCAATCGCAGACCCCAAAAAATTGGCCGATTTTTTCGATGTAAAATTTGCCCGGAAGTGAATTCTGTCCGGATTGACCTCAGATTCATTATATATAGGTTTTCGAGGTCGCTAATTAAGAATCCGTCGTCAAATTGTCGATTGGTAGCCAGGGACTGGGGTCTACCCATAGAAGCCTGGGTTAAATTACGTTTTATGGAATCTTGTAAACGCCCACCCCTGGCATGTTGTGACTGCGAATTTGCGACACCCATTGCACACACACACATGAGTGGCACCTCTATGGATAGCTGATACATTGTAGTTGTGCATAGAGGTACGGGTTTATGTATTCCAAGTCAATCTCGCAAGCCAGGGTCAAAATGTTCATGCCATATCCTGGCACAACTGAGAAACGAGAATGAAATTAACAGCGTGATTGTTGTGGAGTGTTAATGTTCACCATTACACTCTATCCGAGCGTGCGATACATCAAATGAAAGCCCAACGTTTACGCTTTTTTAAAATATTTTTTCTGATATTCAACAATGGTGGCCAGCAGAAGGCGGCCCCTTTTTCTACATGGGGTGTTTTAGTAAAGCAGGGGCAAATTCTACATGTAACGCATGTTGTGACGACAGGATAAAGGTCACAAGATATGGGCGGACGACCTTGACCTTTTGATATGTAATGACCCCTTGACCTGCACGTTGACCTATGACCTCGACCTTGACGTCTGACCTCAGGTCAAAATTTCCGATAAGCGTTTTGATTGTAGTATCGCATTTCTTAACCATAGGTCAAAGGTCAAGGTCGAAGTCATAGGTCAGCGTCCAGGTTATGGGGTCATCACATACCAAAAGGTCAAGGTCGTTCGCCAATATCTTGTGACCAACTCGCCACTGTTTCGGTCCGTCGACGTCATTGATGATGATACGTATGAAGTCAGTTCAGCCAAAAGGGTCATTCGTTACAACCTACCGCTCCAAATTGGATGTATGGTATACCAGGTAGCCAATTTTTATATGATTTCATGGGTGTGTATTTCAGTCCATCAGATTGGCAATTAATGGAGATGGACAGACTCTGCCTATATGGTCGTCTCTAATGCGGATTGGGAGTCACTCGTCAAACCCGAATTGCGCGCGCAGTATGAAGCGGAGCGGGACCAGTGGCTACCGAGAAAAGACCACTATACCTACGACAAGCGGACTCCAGGCCTCTTCAGGTTAGAGTGGAGTGGAGATGCCAGGATCGCCCTGTCGTCCAATACGTACGAATGTTACGGTGGAGATGGAAACAACAAGTTCAGCTGCAAAGGGCCGGGGCGACCCTGCCATCGACATAATCCACTATCTGGAAGTGCTGCAAAGCCGGGCCAGTGCTAGTGGCACCAATAGAGGTCTCCGAGTCGTCGACCACCACATGCGAATGTACATTCAGCGACGGGATGCCTTAACTTTCTTTTACCCTAAACGGAAAGTCCTTCCCGATGGAGTCAGTACGGCGTACCTGAATACTACATATATTATCTTTGACGTCAATGAACTATACCCGGACTTGTGAACTCTATGAATAATGGACATAGATATTTGGACTCTAACTCGAATTATTCTCTATATACATAAGTATATTACACCAGCTCGTTGAATTTGTCTAATAGTGAACTAGACTTCATTCTTTTGAATAATCACTCTATATACATTACGTCAGTTCGATGAATTGGTCTAATTGTGAACTGTTATATACTTCACTCAAGTCGTGACTTCTCTCTATATACATACGTGTTCACCTTAATTCTTGTTTACTCCAGTCTTATATACTTGTTCACATTACATACTTGTACATACTTGTACATACTTGTATATACATTCTTGTTCAAGTTCACTAATATAAAATATTCGAACTCCACGTGGGTTTTCACGAAGTTTTTTATTGAACAACAACACCGCAAGGGAAAATTTGGAAGTGCTAACCGTGCTCCGGGCAGGTTATATGCATATGAGAGCCTTAACGCCTATGTTGGTTTTCTGGGCATTGATGGGTTACATTTGGCTCCATCCTAGGCCACTGATTGGCTACTTTCTCAGTCCATTCATTGGCTGAATCCCCACATGTCCCACATTGGGCATTATACTTACACAGAAAACACACAAGACAGGGTTTTGAGATCTCATTTTTTCATTCAGTGAACAACAACAACGTCAGAACAACCAATTGAGAACTGAAGACTAGAACAGGCGGCTTTAAGTGAAAAAACTTAAGCCCAGAACAGGGGGCTTTACGCGAAAAAACTTAAGCCCATAACAGGACTTGTACATTGAGATGAACGGCAGCTCAGTCATATACGAGCACATCTCGGCCCTCGGCCTTGGGGTACTCGTCAATCACCTGTACGATGGTAGATAAGGTTCTTCCTCGACATCGATGGTACAGGTAGAATAAGCAATACTGTCCGCACACCATACTGTCGAGGCGTTGTAATGTTTTAGTATTCCAACAACACGTCTCTGTGCCTTGATCCATGAAGTCTGTTAAATCGGGATGGGGAGGTGGCAGGCAGTACGGATCGAAGTATTCGCCCTGCCCTTCTGTCAACTACACGGTCACCCAGTCTTGACCGGGCCGATCCATCGAGTCCGTGTTGAGCACGTAAGCTGCAGGATACAACGGTCTAATGGAAACACATCTCGGGCAAACACCCCTTGAAACACTGTACGTGTCCACGGATCGTTTCGCAGCACGGTGGTAATCTGCTCTGTATCCATGTTAAGTGGCGTAATCACACAGGACGTTACGGCTTTTATCGATTTGAATAATGTTGTCAAACTCAGCGTAGCAAATCACATTGATGGTTTCCCAGGTGTCCCGAAATGGAGTTCCAAGCGTAAGTTGCCTTTCTTGACGAGACTTATTGATGATCGTTGTCTAAGGTGGGCGTGAGATCGAAACAGAACAATGTGTACCCTTTGCCGAAATCGTCTCTACTGATCATATTTCCTTCGTCTTGGTTGATTTGACCGGTTGTTGCGAAGAGGTTCACATAGCTCCCGATGTAATTGATCGTTCCGAACTGGGTTGTAAGGGCCGTGTCGGTACCTGTTGTCCGTCCACATGTAGATCCACGGAATTGATTTAGAACGCTTTTAGGTTGAACAGATTCCTAGAGATAGCACCATTATAACTGGTATTGTCCACGCAGGCTAGGGTTAAAAATCCCCCAGGAACAGGTTTTCTTGGTTGGCAATCATATTTCCTTTAGGGACGGAAAAGACCTTGGTCTGTGCTCATCGAATCGGGTACTGTGCTGTTTTTTTTCTCCAAGGCTTTGATGTGCGTCAACTGTACACCTGGGCTCGGTTTCACTTTGCGTACAAACAGACTGGCCTCTTGGTTCTGCAACCGTAGGAACGGAGGTGTGGGATCCAGAGAGACGTGTTTTATAGACTTTTATACACCTACATAGAAGTACCCGGATGTTACACAGCCCCCGGATGGACGCGCGGACGTCAACGACTGTACAAGAACAAGGATGTTCACGAATGTTCCAGGGGAAAAACCCGGTGCTTCTCGATTGGCTGATTTATCGACCACTCATTGGTTCTCTTTTGTCGACCGCTGATTGACCCAAATTGAAATGTCCATCCTTCCCAGGTTAATCTAGAATCCCACCAAGCTCGTAATGACCTCCACCACCCCGTCACGCCACTTGGCGGATGCAAGAGTTACCTCCTCCGGCGAACTTACGGTTAGCCGTCCTTTTTATACTACTATGGTGTATCACTAGACCGGGGAAAATCCTGCGATATGATTGGCCAATTCAAGCAAACCACGAGAATAGCAGAATGCCGCCTGTCCATCCCTGTCTGGTGCACCGGACGCGCTTGCGCAGTCGACTCATAGGGCGAATAGGGCCTATCAGGTCCCCGGAGTATTGTTCAGTGAAATCCGCATGTCTCTCACCCCACTGGTTCCTCGTATCCCACTCCATATATTTTGCGCAGGCGCACTTCACCCTGCGCATACGGAGTCGAATCGTTTTACGCTAGGGCGAATGCCTGGCCTGAGAGCTCCTGTTTAATCCAATATGACCTGGGCGATTTGGGGTGTACCGCAGCCTGGGGAGGAGCTTAAAGTGCACCCCCCGCCCCCACCTCCATATATTTTCAATATCCCTGAGTCTAGAGTGCTGAAACTCACCACACTGTACCTTTGAGTCAAGCTCTACTCGAAAATGTAAAACAAAAATCCAAGATGGCCTTCATGATGACATCAATATGAGGTCATATTCGCTGAAACCATTTTTCTATTTGTGGGTCGATTTTTCTAAAGTGTTATTTTTCGATTTTTCTTTTGAAAAACTACTAAATATAACAAGAGAATAATTAGCTTCGCCTAAATAAAATACTTTCTAGTAATGTAGGCCAGAAAAAAAGTGCAAAGAAATGGACAGAAAAGACTGAAAAAACGACTTTCTGGGATACCACATGACGGCATGATCATCTGCACAAGAGGATACGCAAATGGCCTCAAAATGCTCCCAATATGATAAGCTAGAAAGTGTCAGCCCCCTCGGTTTCGTCGTTTTGGAGCAGAATAGAACATTTCACCCAGGCCAGGTAGGGTAAATGACACTCTCATGTCTCTCATCCCACTGGTTCTCCATACTTTGTGCGCTTTCGCACTCGATCCCACGCATGCTCAGTCGATCCATTTACCTCTCGGTTGAATACCTGAATGCCCAGGGGCTCTCGAATAGTGAAAACCTCCTGTCTCTCTCTCCACTGGTCCTCCATATCGCCCTCCCCATCTACTTATTCGACTCGATTTTCGCTTTCTATACTACTATACGGCCCAATAATCGCAATAAGTCGACTTAATAAAAATCGACTTGTTGCAAAATAGCTACACAAGACGGCATTTGGTAAGACGACTTGACGCAACAATTTTTAGTAATCGACTTCAACCAAGTCGAGTTGCCGCAAAGTCGACTTTTGCTAAGTCGACTTGTTGCGAAATACTAATACAAGTCGACTTGTTGTAAGTCGACTTGTTGCAAAATAGCTACACAAGACGACATTTGGTAAAACGACTTGACGCAACAATTTTTAGTTGTCGACGTCAACCAAGTCGAGTTGCTGCAAAGTCGACTTTTGATAAGCCGACTTGATGCGAAATACTAATAAAAGTCGACTTGTTGTAAGTCGACTTGTTGCAAAATAGCTAAACAAGACGGCATTTGGCAAGGCGACTTGACGCAACAATTTTTAGTTGTCGACTTCAATCAAGTCGAGTTGTCGCAAAGTCGACTTTTGATAAGCCGACTTGATGCGAAATACTAAGACAAGTCGACTTGTTGCGAGTCGACTTGTTGCAAAATAGCTACACAAGTCGATTTCAATGAAGTCGACTTGTCCCAAAGTTGACTTTTGATAAGACGACTTGTTGGGAAATACTCATACAAGTCGACTTGTGATTAGTCGACTTGTCGCAAAATGACTGCACAAGTCGGCATTTTACAAGTCGACTTGTTGCGAAATAACTGCGAAGGTCGACTTGTGGAAAGTCGACTTTTTAATCGAGAACGAAAAGTCGACATGACGAAAGTCGACTTGCAAACAAGTCGAGGTGTGGAAAGTCGACTTGTTGCGAGAAAACACAACAAGTAAACCTTTGGTATGTCGACTTGTTGAAATATAAAGCGTCAAGTCGACAAGAACAAGTCGACTTGCCTCAAAGAAACGGGGCAAGTCGCCATGTTGTCATGTCGATAAGTCGCGAGTCGTCTCACCAACTCGTGACCCTAATGCGTTTCCGTACACCAGTACGGAAACATACAAGTCGAGGTGTGGAAAGTCGACTTGTTGCGAGAAAACACAACAAGTAAACCTTTGGTATGTCGACTTGTTGAAATATAAAGCGTCAAGTCGACAAGAACAAGTCGACTTGCCTCAAAGAAACCGGGCAAGTCGCCATGTTGTCAAGTCGATAAGTCGCGAGTCGTCTCACCAACTCGTGACCCTAATGCGTTTCCGTACACCAGTGCTTCCGTAGTGCACCAATGCGCTTCCGTAATAAACACAAGTAAACTTTTGGTATGTCGACTTGTTGAAATATAAAGCGTCAAGTCGACAAAAAGAAGGCGACTTGCCCCGTTTCTTTGAGGCAAGTCACCATGTTGTCAAGTCGATAAGTCGCGAGTCGTCTCACCAACTCGTGACCCTAATGCGTTTCCGTACCGTAGAAACGCATTAGGGTCACGAGTTGGTGAGACGACTCGCGACTTATCGACTTGACAACAAATCGTCTTGCCCCGTTTCTTTGAGGCATCGAGTTGACAACATGGCGACTTGCCCCGTTTCTTTGAGGCAAGTCGACTTGTTATTTCAACAAGTCGACATACCAAAAGTTTACTTGTTGTGTTTTCTCGCAACAAGTCGACTTTCCACACCTCGACTTGTTTGCAAGTCGACTTTCGTCATGTCGACTTTTCGTTATCGATTAAAAAGTCGACTTTCCACAAGTCGACCGTCGCGGTTATTTCGCAACAAGTCGACTTGTAAAATGCCGACTTGTGCAATCATTTTGCGACAAGTCGACTAATCACAAGTCGACTTGTATGAGTATTTTCCAACAAGTCGTCTTATCAAAGTCAACTTTGGGACAAGTCGACTTCATTGAAATCGACTTGTGTAGCTATTTTGCAACAAGTCGACTCGCAACAAGTCGACTTGTCTTAGTATATCGCAACAAGTCGCCTTATCAAAAGTCGACTTTGCAGAGAGCAGACAAAAAATTAACCGTTTTCAATTCAATGGGCTGGGTCATTCCACTGTAACTGACATATTTTGACAGGTTTTTGTGAATTTAAATTAATCTTTAGACTACAGATATCTACATAGGCCAAAGATGTTTTGGCCCACACATACCATGACCAATGTCTACTCAATGAGATGCCAAACTTGTTTTCATATTAATTCCTAAGTCGGGATGATCAACTTGAAATTACACCAAACGGACATCATTAAAAAACTATGTTTTCTTCTCTTCAATTTGTCTTCAAACGGCCACGTGAAACACAAAACTTTTAATTAGAAAATATTGACGATATGTCAGGCAACAGGTCTAGGAAGTGAAAGAACATGACTCTTCATTTTATTTTCAGCCAGTATATTAAAATATTCCAGTAACTGACGTTACAATTCGTCCGCCATATTGTGACCATACAAATTTACAGTAATACCTGAACAATTTGTGTGAATTTATGAAAAGGAAACAATTATTGGTAAACAAGAACTACAACAAGGATAACTTTGCAAAGAAATTCTGAATTCTGAAATATAATAACATGCATCCTTATCACACACAGTTCAGTCATCGGATAGTCTGTTCATATTGTATAATTTTGCGCAGTGTGAAACTTGGTGCGAAATACTAAGACAAGTCGATTTCAATGAAGTCGACTTGTCCCAAAGTTGACTTTTGATAAGACGACTTGTTGGGAAATACTCATACAAGTCGACTTGTGATTAGTCGACTTGTCGCAAAATGACTGCACAAGTCGGCATTTTACAAGTCGACTTGTTGCGAAATAACTGCGAAGGTCGACTTGTGGAAAGTCGACTTTTTAATCGATAACATGACGAAAGTCGACTTGCAAACAAGTCGAGGTGTGGAAAGTCGACTTGTTGCGAGAAAACACAATAAGTAAACCTTTGGTATGTCGACTTGTTGAAATATAAAGCGTCAAGTCGACAAGAACAAGTCGACTTGCCTCAAAGAAACGGGGCAAGTCGCCATGTTGTCAAGTCGATAAGTCGCGAGTCGTCTCACCAACTCGTGACCCTAATGCGTTTCCGTACACCAGTGCTTCCGTACATCCCCTCTCACCGTCGATTTGCACGATATAAGCTGGAGCGCATACACTGTATCAATCAAGGTCGCTGCAGCAAATGCCTTATCCCACTGTTTGATACAAATCTTTACTTTAATAGTAAGTAGGCATAGCAGATATAAATCCCTCATCTTCTTCCCCATTCACTGACTGACTGACTGACATATGCACTAGTCCATCTCCCCGAGTCTTCTTTTCTTAGTCTTCTTAACTCGTAGCATGTATGAAATTCATGGAACTTTAGTCTTTTATTTTCACACACTGCCACTGCCCTGACCGTGTCTTTTTGTTCACATCTTTCTCCCTCTGCTAAAGTCTTTTCGTGCAAAGAGAGAATCTCTCTGCGAAATTTTAAACGTTTTCGATCTAGCACTACACATCAGCTGCTTGTGCTTGCCTACAACGCAGTCTATCTTTCAATCCACACATAGCACTTGTTACCCGCGTAATTTCTGCACCCTCGAATCAGAGTTTTATCACATTCCGGTGTTTACAGCATTAAGTTCACTGTGCGTTCGGGCAGTAAAATGGCGAGAGAAGGACTTAATTCTTGGAAATGATTTAATATGGCACTCATTATTTCACATGTTTGTGTATTCAACATAGTTGTTTTAGAACAACCTGTCCCAGTCTATCATTCATACATTCACTCGCGTGCTCTTCATATTCGAGCGATGAACAATTGATCAGATATCTAACAGGGAGGTAACGGCTATATTTAATCCAGTTAGTTCTCTTATATACTTTGCAGGCATAAGAGAAATTTTACACCAAGAGTGGTCTCCCTTGTAACACTCGATCAAAGCATCGATCACGAACGTGATCCTATTCCATTGTCGGTCTTCATGAAGACGGTGATGCTGGTGGGCTGTTTTGTGTCATGTCAACGCCCTGCCAAGTCATCAGCCTACGTTGTTGTCTCTTTCTGTCCCTCACATTGATACCTTGGAACATATCAGTATACAGAAATTCATGCTATTTTTTTACTCCACTGACTTTCCCAAGGTCTTTATGTCGAGTTGATGTACAGGCCCCACTGATACCTGACCCTCGTATGCGTGACTTTCCATCAGAAAGGAAGGACTACCACAGTCCGTTGTTACATGTTTTATTTCAGTCCCGGACGTATGGCAAGCCGTTTTACTTTTTATTCGGCATTTGCTGATATCATTAAATATTTGCTGATATCTTCAAATGATTTAATGATATTGTAACGAATATTGGTATCCCCTAAACGTTAAATCAGGAATAAACACAAGCTCGGACCGGAGTGCAAGTCTGAAGCGAAGTGTGTACGCTAACCCGGAAGTGACGGAAATCGGGGTCTACATGAAGCCACAACGCTCAGCATAAAATACGGGTTTACGACGGGTATATAACTGAATGAACTTACCGTCCAGTATTTGTGCCCATTCTTGGTCTGTGATATCAGCGGAGATCCCTGCATGATGTTCCCGTTGAACAGAGAAACTGTGTAAACAATCTACGGCGATATGATCAGCAGTAACGAAAGTGAAACTAGAAGTCGGGAATTCCCCAACGCCTGCTTGGTGATAACGATTGGAGTTATCGTTCCTAACTTGTACAATGATGTGAGTTATCTTTGACTGGACAGTACAGATGGCGCTGCGGGAAAATGTGGCTTGTCATACGGGCGACACGACGACATGTGATCGTTGGCCTGATGGGTATAAAGGTGACTGCATCAAGCGAAAATCTCACTTCTTCACCCAGGACTGAAAGGTAAGGATCATCCAACCTACTGGTACGGTAAGACGGGGATATACTCGGAGACCAAGGGTGTGATCGGTGGACGGTCGGGCAAGCCTTGCGCTGGACGGGAGCAGACCTCGGATTCGTATAGCAGCGGTATTGCCGGTAAACGCGGGCTGCGTTCGGACGACCGGTGATTTTCCAGGGATCATGGAACCGGGCTGCTGATACAGGGGAGGTACCTACGGACCAGAAGACAGAGGGAATCACGATCTACCGTGCCTGAGGGTTGGAGGAAGAAGTCACCCTCACAAGCCAGGTTACCTTGCACAGATACCGGAGTGTTCACGGCGGAGAGGCATAACGCTGTCTGAGAGCGTTCTCGCCGGTGAGACGGGTGACAGGGCGCTGGTGCTTACCTTGGAGGGAGGACGATACGGAGGCATCCTCGCAAGACAGGTTACAACTGTGGGGAAGCGGACGCAGGCACGGTGGGAAGACGAACCTACCGGTAGAGTGGAATACCAGGAGAAGCGGACGCATCCACGGTGGGAAGACGAACCTACCTGTAGAGGGGACCTCTTACAAGGAGAAGCAGACGTATCCACGGTGGGAAGACGAAGCGACCTTGGGAAGGGAATACGTACCAACCAGGTGAAGACACACGTATCCACGGTGGGAAGACGAAGCGATCTCCGGAACCATACGCACCTATAAGGGGAGGACGATCGTATCCACGGTGGGAAGCCACGACGCTTTCTAGGGATACCCACCTTAGAGGGAGGGGAGCCGCTATATCCATAGCCTCGCTCCAACGACATTCCATAGCCAGAGAGGGGCCAGCAGCCAGGCCGCCCCTACGATTACCTACCGTGTGGAAAGGGCCAGCAGCCAGGCCGCCCTTTACACGGCACTTTATATTAACACTGTACATATTTACATCTTTGAATCGCGATCATCCTGTACATTTAATTGAATATAATTGCATATTATTTGACCCTATATCTGCCTTGGTTGTCTCTACGCTCTCCTACTTTCTCGATCCAGACAAGGTGACAGGTCGAAGTGAATCTCTAGTTGGCAAGGACTAGTGTCAGCAGGGACAGCGGCCTGACAGCTTGTACGCTACCATTTAACGAGACCTAGCTCAGCTGCGTCCCGTTTATTGACCGACCCGGCACACGTTACACAAAAGTGGTGGCAGCGGTGGGATTTGCCAACGTCCGAGGTTCACAGGAGAGTGAAGATGGAAAGACAACTTGCCCGGGGAAGGCCGGAGGCAGAGTCTACACCCGACCAATCGGGCCTGACTACAAGGGTCAGAGATGGGAATATAGCAGCCCTGATCGATTTCTGGACTACTCCTGTGGGGACTGACCACGAGGAAAGGACTATGAGACCAGAAGGCCGAGCCTTGGTGATCAACGACGAAACCGGAGGAGACACCGGACTATGGGCACCAGTCACCCCTGCGGGCAATACTTCACTAACAGCCCAGGCGCCAGTAAGTCGGCTCACATACGGTGAAGAAGACGATAACCCGACTGGTATCCGGCTTCGGAGGAATCAACCAAGCCAAGAAGCAACTCGAACCAATTCGACACCTACTGAGGAGGAAATGCCCCCCTGGATGAGTGACATGGGGAAGATGGACGAAACTATCCAGGGCCTCGCCGCGGCAACCAGGGAAATGCAGGATTGCCTGAAAACAGTCATTGGTCTGTTTGGTCAACAACAGGTCTCACCGAAGACGGGACAAGGCGAGGAAAGTTTCGCTGGTAGGACGACGGATCACCAGGAACCGAAACAGGAGGGAGATGGGCCAAATCCAGCGTTAAGATGCGCAGACGGGAAACCACAAGCTCCCATGGAAACCGTGGCAAGAGAAAAATCGTCGAAAGCTCTGGTGAAAGTGTCTACGTTCGATGGTTCCGGCCCATGGAGAGACTACCTCGTACACTTTAACCATTGTGCTGCTTTGAATCGATGGGGAGATACAGAGAGAGGACAGTACTTAGCCGTATCATTACGGGGAGCGGCCCAGCAGGTCCTCGCGGCATTGAAGTCCAAACCAGGAGAGGTCGAGTATGCAAGTCTGGTATCCGCTCTAGAACGCCGGTTCGCACCCCCCAACCAGACGGATTTGTACAAATCACAACTGAAGGCAAGGTTTCGACAAAAGGACGAAGGACTGCCCGAGCTCGGCTCCAGCATTACCCGCCTCGTTCAGCTCGCCTACCCCGACGCTGGTGATGACGTCCAAGATACATTGGCTAAGGACCAATTCTTAGAGGCAGTGGGTGATGACCTAAGATTCCAAGTTTGGCAGTCTCATCCCAAGTCACTGGATGCTGCGGTACATACAGTGGTAGAAGTAGAAGCGTACCGGGCAGCACAGCGTCGGAGGAGCACTCATACGGCAAAAAGTACCGGGAAGGGAGAGGAAGAGAAGGCTAGTATCGGAGAAGACGAATTTTCCCCGGAGATGGCAACACTGAGACGGGAGTTCAAGGAGTTGGTAGACCAGATCACCAAAGTTAAGCCCCAATCTCTACAACCACGACGACCAGGAAGACCGTATCAACGACAGCGCGGGACGGGGGAAGGACCAAGGTGTTGCTGGGAGTGCGGCGGCGAGGACCATTTTAAACGGTCCTGCCCGCGGCTACAAAACCACCTTATAATCCCAAAGGCCCTTCGGCGGTACAGAAGGCAAATTCCCCAGGGGAAGCTGGACTTTATCTTCCGGTACGTATTGGACCAACCATGATGTCATGCTGCGTGGATACAGGAGCCTCTGTCTGCATTCTTAACAAGGATGTCTACGATCAACTGGAACCCGGCAGGAAGCCACCACTGAGTGAACCTTCCTTCCCCTGCCTTCGTATGGCTGATGGAACGGTCATGGACCTCGAAGGCGAGGGTGAATTCAAGCTAACGATTGGAGGGGTAATGCGGAAGCAGAAGATGGTGGTTGGAACCCTCACGGTTGATGCCTTATTGGGGTACGACTTTTTAACGAAACACCACTGCGTGATCGACGCCGTAAATCACCGCCTGAGGATCGGGGGAAGATTCATTCAATGTGAGGTACTGGGATTTCCGGGTTGTCATCGGGTGTGTGTTACGGAAACCTTTACCATACCCCCAGGTACCCAGATGATCACTGCTGTCAAGGCCCAAGGAGCACTAGGAGGGGAAGTCGGCATGACAGAAAACGAACCGGAATTTACACAACGGACAGGGGCGATCATGGCGAGGACGCTGTCCCAGGTGAATTCTGACGGAGATGTGCCTGTGAGATTTCTTAATCTATCTAGCGAACCTGCAGTAATAAAGGCTGGCACATTATGTGGCAACATCTCGAGAATAGATGCAGCTGAGGTCGTGTCCAGAACGAGCACTGCGGGAACATATTCCAAACAGACAAGGGTACCGAAGAAGATACCATCAGCGGGATGCCCAGAACATCTGAAAGGACTGGTTAAGGAGTCCAGCAACAGGTTGACGAACCCACAGGCCTTTAAAGTGGAAGAATTAGTCACGAAGTACTCAACCCTATTTGCGAAGGATGACAGCGATATGGGGCACACCAGCCTGGTTGAACATCACATCAAGACGGGTAATGCGCCTCCAATCCGCATACCACCTCGACGGCCCCCAATACACGCCAGGCAGGAAATAGACAACCAGGTGGACCAGATGCTGGAAAGGGAGTGATAGAGCCAGCCACAGGTCCATGGTCTGCGCCTGTGGTATTGGTACGAAAGAAGGACGGGAAGATGCGATTCTGCGTGGACTATAGGGCCTTGAATCAAGTCACGGAGAAGGACGCCTACCCTCTGCCACGGATAAATGATCTGCTAGACCATATGTCCGGGTCCAGTTGGTGGAGCACTTTGGATCTCATGGCTGGTTACTGGCAGGTTGGCATTGCACCCGAGGATAAGAGCAAGACCGCATTCGCTACGAGGAAGGGGCTATACCAATTCCAGGTTATGCCCTTTGGACTGTGTAATGCTCCAGGGACATTCGAGCGTCTGATGGAAGCCGTCCTAGCCGGGCTCAACTATGAGACCTGCCTAATTTACCTAGACGACGTGATCATCTTCGGTCACACGTTTGAACAGATGATGCAAAGATTGGAAGACGTCTTCGTCAGGCTACAGCAGCACGGTCTAAAGCTAAAACCATCTAAGTGTACCATAGGTACTCGGGAGGCGTTGTACCTAGGACACATCGTCTCTGAGGAAGGAGTCCGGACGGACCCTGACAAGATTCGATCTGTTCAAGAATGGCCGGTCCCCGTGACACAGACAGAAGTCCGCAGCTTCCTGGGCCTCTGTAGTTACTACCGGAGGTTCATCCGTGACTTTGCTACCATCGCCGCCCCATTACATCAGCTTACTGAGAAGAAGAAGATCTTCGTGTGGGACGAAGTGGCCCAAAACGCTTTCGATACTCTCAAACAGAAACTGACGACGTCACCGGTTTTGGCCATGACAGACTGGAAGGAGGCCTTCATCATCGATACCGACGCCAGTAACTTCGGAATCGGGGCTGTGCTCTCTCAAAGAATCAACGGGGAGGAACGAGTAGTGGCCTACGGCAGTCGAGTCCTGTCAAAGTCCGAACGGTCATACTGCGTAACTCGTCGGGAGCTTTTGGCAGTGGTTTACTTCGTAAAATACTTCCGTCATTACCTGTACGGTAAACCATTTCTGCTACGTACGGACCATGCATCTCTGCGTTGGCTCATGAATTTCAAGGAACCCGAAGGCCAGCTGGCGCGATGGATTCAAGCCCTGTCCCTCTACACCTTCACGATAGAACACCGGCCAGGAAAGAAGCACGGAAATGCGGATGCCCTGAGTAGGAGACCATGTAAACAGTGTGGAGATACGGGGACCCCCAGAGTTGATCAGACTGCACGATTGATTGGCTTGAGGGCGTCACGGGAAGACTTTGCTAGGGCTCAGGCAGACGATCCCGACCTCGGACCAGTCTTTGGATGGATGGCTCAAGGAGCACGTCCAGCGTGGGGAAATATCAGCGCACACAGCACCGTCACCAAATGCCTTTGGGGTATGTACAAACTGTTGGAAGTCCAGGATGGGGTACTTGTGAGAAGATGGGTTGACACTCGAGGGAAGACTATTCGTCGATTGTGGGTTGTTCCTCGAATCCTGAGACGAAGAGTCATGACTGAGTGCCACGACAAACCCACTGGGGGACATCTTGGCGTGATGAAGACGATATCGAAGATCCGGCAGGCCTATACCTGGCCGCATCTTCAAACAGATGTGAGATACTGGTGCAGAAGTTGTGAGGTGTGCAGCCGACGCAAGGGCACGGGCAGGAAACCCAGAGGGCCACACCGAGGACAGACGACGGGAAGTCCCGGGGAACGGATAGCCGTGGACCTACTTGGACAGGGGCGATCATGGCGAGGACGCTGTCCCAGGTGAATTCTGACGGAGATGTGCCTGTGAGATTTCTTAATCTATCTAGCGAACCTGCAGTAATAAAGGCTGGCACATTATGTGGCAACATCTCGAGAATAGATGCAGCTGAGGTCGTGTCCAGAACGAGCACTGCGGGAACATATTCCAAACAGACAAGGGTACCGAAGAAGATACCATCAGCGGGATGCCCAGAACATCTGAAAGGACTGGTTAAGGAGTCCAGCAACAGGTTGACGAACCCACAGGCCTTTAAAGTGGAAGAATTAGTCACGAAGTACTCAACCCTATTTGCGAAGGATGACAGCGATATGGGGCACACCAGCCTGGTTGAACATCACATCAAGACGGGTAATGCGCCTCCAATCCGCATACCACCTCGACGGCCCCCAATACACGCCAGGCAGGAAATAGACAACCAAGTGGACCAGATGCTGGAAAGAGGAGTGATAGAGCCAGCCACAGGTCCATGGTCTGCGCCTGTGGTATTGGTACGAAAGAAGGACGGGAAGATGCGATTCTGCGTGGACTATAGGGCCTTGAATCAAGTCACGGAGAAGGACGCCTACCCTCTGCCACGGATAAATGATCTGCTAGACCATATGTCCGGATCCAGTTGGTGGAGCACTTTGGATCTCATGGCTGGCTACTGGCAGGTTGGCATTGCACCCGAGGATAAGAGCAAGACCGCATTCGCTACGAGGAAGGGGCTATACCAATTCCAGGTTATGCCCTTTGGACTGTGTAATGCTCCAGGGACATTCGAGCGTCTGATGGAAGCCGTCCTAGCCGGGCTCAACTATGAGACCTGCCTAATTTACCTAGACGACGTGATCATCTTCGGTCACACGTTTGAACAGATGATGCAAAGATTGGAAGACGTCTTCGTCAAGCTACAGCAGCACGGTCTAAAGCTAAAACCATCTAAGTGTACCATAGGTACTCGGGAGGCGTTGTACCTAGGACACATCGTCTCTGAGGAAGGAGTCCGGACGGACCCTGACAAGATTCGATCTGTTCAAGAATGGCCGGTCCCCGTGACACAAACAGAAGTCCGCAGCTTCCTGGGCCTCTGTAGTTACTACCGGAGGTTCATCCGTGACTTTGCTACCATCGCCGCCCCATTACATCAGCTTACTGAGAAGAAGAAGATCTTCGTGTGGGACGAAGTGGCCCAAAACGCTTTCGATACTCTCAAACAGAAACTGACGACGTCACCGGTCTTGGCCATGACAGACTGGAAGGAGGCCTTCATCATCGATACCGACGCCAGTAACTTCGGAATCGGGGCTGTGCTCTCTCAAAGAATCAACGGGGAGGAACGAGTAGTGGCCTACGGCAGTCGAGTCCTGTCAAAATCCGAACGGTCATACTGCGTAACTCGTCGGGAACTTTTGGCAGTGGTTTACTTCGTAAAATACTTCCGTCATTACCTGTACGGTAAACCATTTCTGCTACGTACGGACCATGCATCTCTGCGTTGGCTCATGAATTTCAAGGAACCCGAAGGCCAGCTGGCGCGATGGATTCAAGCCCTGTCCCTCTACACCTTCACGATAGAACACCGGCCAGGAAAGAAGCACGGAAATGCGGATGCCCTGAGTAGGAGACCATGTAAACAGTGTGGAGATACGGGGACCCCCAGAGTTGATCAGACTGCACGATTGATTGGATTGAGGGCGTCACGGGAAGACTTTGCTAGGGCTCAGGCAGACGATCCCGACCTCGGACCAGTCTTTGGATGGATGGCTCAAGGAGCACGTCCAGCGTGGGGAAATATCAGCGCACACAGCACCGTCACCAAATGCCTTTGGGGTATGTACAAACTGTTGGAAGTCCAGGATGGGGTACTTGTGAGAAGATGGGTTGACACTCGAGGGAAGACTATTCGTCGATTGTGGGTTGTTCCTCGAATCCTGAGACGAAGAGTCATGACTGAGTGCCACGACAAACCCACTGGGGGACATCTTGGCGTGATGAAGACGATATCGAAGATCCGGCAGGCCTATACCTGGCCGCATCTTCAAACAGATGTGAGATACTGGTGCAGAAGTTGTGAGGTGTGCAGCCGACGCAAGGGCACGGGCAGGAAACCCAGAGGGCCACACCGAGGACAGACGACGGGAAGTCCCGGGGAACGGATAGCCGTGGACCTACTTGGACCGATACCGACGACGGACAGCGGGAATGCATATATTCTGGTGATAGGAGACTACTTTACTCGCTGGGTCGAAGCAGTGGCTTTACCCAACCAGGAGGCCTCGACAGTGGCACAAGCATTGGTGGACCATTATGTGTCCAGGTTCGGCGTTCCTACCTTCATCCACTCGGACCAGGGTCGCCAATTTGAAAGCCATCTATTTAGCGGGATGTGCAGAATTCTGGGTATGCGCAAAACCAGGACAACCGCTTACCACCCGCAGTCCAACGGGATGATTGAAAGATTTAATCGCACATTGGCACAGATGTTACACGCTAGTGTTGATCGGCACCCCGGGGATTGGGACCTGCACATACCTCTGGTTCTTCTGGCTTACCGGTCCACGGCCCATGAAACAACAGGACTGTCACCAAACATGATGATGTTCGGAAGGGAGGTAACCTTACCTTCTCACTTGACGATCGGAGCATCGCCAACGGAAAAGAGTGAACCTGTTGCCTGGGTGGAGAATCTACGGGATGAGCTGGTCGAACTGCATCAGAAGGCCAGGGAGACCACCGGTAGGAATCTGAGAAGACAGAAGAAGATATATAATACCCGGGCTAACCAAAACACCTATTCTCCCGGCGACTTGGTTTATTTGCACACCTCGGTCAAACGACGAGGGGAGAACCCGAAGCTGAGAGATCGATGGCTGGGTCCCTTCACGGTGAAGGAAGCCATATCTGATGTGACGTACCGTATCCAGGGTGAGGACGGACGTATACAGGTGGTTCACCATGACCGTCTTAAACCTTGCCATCCACGGACGACTGCTGGGGAAAGCAGCGAAGAATCCGGGGATGACGCCGATGACGAGGTTGAGACGGAGCCTGAAGACCGACAGAGAGGCATTTTCCCTTATCCCGTAGATTACCCCTCCGTGCGGACGAACCCGAGCAGCGCACCAGGGGCCCCCGGACGTGTTGCTGATTCACGTGTGACTGGCCCACCTTTGGCCAGCTCCGAGGAGGAGAATGAACGCAGGGAACCTACCCGAACTAGGTGTGGCCGAGAGACTCGAAGACCTAGTCGATTTCGGAACTATGTCCTGACATGCAGGCATGCTATATATATGTGAACTCCGAAGGTCCGACAAACCGATTTCTCTTTGATAATTTACTGTACATAGCCCACCAATCAAGACCAATCAAGTACTACAAACAGCGTGACCGAGCATCGGCGAGGGCGCCGATATTTCGAAGGCGTGGGTGGTGTAACGAATATTGGTATCCCCTAAACGTTAAATCAGGAATAAACACAAGCTCGGACCGGAGTGCAAGTCTGAAGCGAAGTGTGTACG
Source organism: Hanleya hanleyi (assembly GCA_036873755.1). NCBI lineage: Eukaryota > Metazoa > Mollusca > Polyplacophora > Lepidopleurida > Hanleyidae > Hanleya > Hanleya hanleyi. Next base: position 28,376 of record JAVTVY010027004.1, read on the forward strand.
CTAACCCGGAAGTGACGGAAATCGGGGTCTACATGAAGCCACAACGCTCAGCATAAAATACGGGTTTACGACGGGTATATAACTGAATGAACTTACCGTCCAGTATTTGTGCCCATTCTTGGTCTGTGATATCAGCGGAGATCCCTGCATGATGTTCCCGTTGAACAGAGAAACTGTGTAAACAATCTACGGCGATATGATCAGCAGTAACGAAAGTGAAACTAGAAGTCGGGAATTCCCCAACGCCTGCTTGGTGATAACGATTGGAGTTATCGTTCCTAACTTGTACAATGATGTGAGTTATCTTTGACTGGACAGTACAGATGGCGCTGCGGGAAAATGTGGCTTGTCATACGGGCGACACGACGACATGTGATCGTTGGCCTGATGGGTATAAAGGTGACTGCATCAAGCGAAAACCTCACTTCTTCACCCAGGACTGAAAGGTAAGGATCATCCAACCTACTGGTACGGTAAGACGGGGATATACTCGGAGACCAAGGGTGTGATCGGTGGACGGTCGGGCAAGCCTTGCGCTGGACGGGAGCAGACCTCGGATTCGTATAGCAGCGGTATTGCCGGTAAACGCGGGCTGCGTTCGGACGACCGGTGATTTTCCAGGGATCATGGAACCGGGCTGCTGATACAGGGGAGGTACCTACGGACCAGAAGATAGAGGGAATCACGATCTACCGTGCCTGAGGGTTGGAGGAAGAAGTCACCCTCACAAGCCAGGTTACCTTGCACAGACACCGGAGTGTTCACGGCGGAGAGGCATAACGCTGTCTGAGAGCGTTCTCGCCGGTGAGACGGGTGACAGGGCGCTGGTGCTTACCTTGGAGGGAGGACGATACGGAGGCATCCTCGCAAGACAGGTTACAACTGTGGGGAAGCGGACGCAGCCACGGTGGGAAGACGAACCTACCGGTAGAGTGGAATACCAGGAGAAGGGAACGTGTCCACGGTGGGAAGACGAACCTACCTATAGAGTGGAATACAAGGAGAAGCGGACGCATCCACGGTGGGAAGACGAACCTACCTGTAGAGGGAACCTCTTACAAGGAGAAGCAGACGTATCCACGGTGGGAAGACGAAGCGACCTTGGGAAGGGAATACGTACCAACCAGGTGAAGACACACGTATCCACGGTGGGAAGACGAAGCGATCTCCGGAACCATACGCACCTATAAGGGGAGGACGATCGTATCCACGGTGGGAAGCCACGACACTTTCTAGGGATACCCACCTTAGAGGGAGGGGAGCCGCTATATCCATAGCCTCGCTCCAACGACATTCCATAGCCAGAGAGGGGCCAGCAGCCAGGCCGCCCCTACGATTACCTACCGTGTGGAAAGGGCCAGCAGCCAGGCCGCCCTTTACACGGCACTTTATATTAACACTGTACATATTTACATCTTTGAATCGCGATCATCCTGTACATTTAATTGAATATAATTGCATATTATTTGACCCTATATCTGCCTTGGTTGTCTCTACGCTCTCCTACTTTCTCGATCCAGACAAGGTGACAGGTCGAAGTGAATCTCTAGTTGGCAAGGACTAGTATCAGCAGGGACAGCGGCCTGACAGCTTGTACGCTACCATTTAACGAGACCTAGCTCAGCTGCGTCCCGTTTATTGACCGACCCGGCACACGTTACAATATCATCAAATGATTTGCTGATATCATCAAATGATTTGCTGATATCACCAAATCAGTCGATTTGCTGATATCACCAAATGATTTGATGATATCACCAAATGGTTTGATGATATCAGCAAATCATTTGATGATATCATCAAATCGAGTGATTTGCTGATATCAGCAAATCATTTGATGATATCATTAAATATGGCGGAACGTGAAAATAAGCCTAGATGCTAATGCCTGCTCCCTTCTCATCCTGTTGTTTGATAATTTATACCTTGTGGTAAAGCTATCTACCGACAAATCACATGCAATATCTATTACGGTGCTTAAAGAACCAGACAATAACAATAAAACCTATCAAACCCCTGGCATATACCTTACACCAAACTTTACTAAGAAATGACAAATAGAATCATGAATATAAGAGCGTTGAATTAAATATACAGCAGGGAAGAGAAACGCGGGTTATTGACTTGTAGACACAAATTCATTAAATCTGCATTTGAGTATAATCGAGGTGAGGCAAAAGGGGATAATGATTTCGGGAAAGCCGGTCAGCATGGAGCATGGTATATTAAGGCAGAGCCGATTGTCGTGCTTCTTCATCGGTTAGGTTTTAGGGCAGGAGATAACAGCGGCACATACAACAATAAATTAATCTCTATGACCCGTTACTGGCCCGTAACAGGAGAGCAGGCTCTTACGATAAAGACATAACTAACCAAGCCTCAATGAAGTCATATGGCTTCCTTTTATCTTTATATGATGTGGGTACTTGTGTAATCAAATAGTACTAAAGCCGATACAGACTGAAACAGTTGTGTGACATTATTTATCTAAGCATGCCCCCTGTAAATTCAGTATGATCTCAAGCGCTATTTGCTGCACATTCCGATCACTTTTCAATTCTGTGTTATCTCTATGTTGACCTTGCCGGGGGGGGGGGGGCGGGGGAAGTCCGGTCGGATGTACACAGAAACTCGTATGCGAGGTAGGTCCACCACAGTGGTTAATGGTCAGGACCTACAGGTCAATCACCGCTAATGGGAGCAGAAATAGTGGAGCGAGCCTGTGCAACGGAACATGCGCTGTGACGAAGTTTATTGTCATTCTGAACAGGGAGCCTTCCATGTTATGGTTCATACTTGGACCTTCCACCATATTTAATGATATCATCAAACATAAAGTATTTGCTGATATCATCAAATCATTTGCTGATATCAGCAAATCAATTGCTGATATCATCAAATCATTTGATGATATCAGCAAATATTTGATGATATCAGCAAATACTGAATAAAAAGTAAAACGGCTTGCCATACGGACGCAGCTAGCTTTGTTATGACCTGCGTGGCTCACCTTCGTTCATCCCCTGTGACATCATGCCTTTGTATATCTGCCTTGTTTGTCAAGACAGGTCATATGGCCAGCTGTTTTGTTCTCTATTAATCTTGGTTTGTATTGAGACGGACATCGATTGGTCAGTCTTTCACTGTATTCATACACTGAACTTCCCATATAATATCCAGCATGTCCGTCGTATTCTGCGCAACAAGTTTTTCTGCACTAATAGGAGATATAGAAGGGATGGGCATATTCAATGCATCCAGAATCCGTCGAAACTCGGATTTTGGCTATGCAGGTGTGAATTAATCTCACCTGTAGTCTATAATTACGTACAGCAGCATTGTCCTTCCTCCCAATGATGCCCTCATCATACAGTTTTGCACGATCTGACCCGAACGAACAAATGTCACAGATCAGTCTTTCTACAAATGCGATGCCCCTCTGAATATCATTCTGTGAATCCCATTGCAGATTTCCTGTGCCACGGGGACTCCTCTTCTTCCTGTGGTCTTCAAAGGGGAAGTTCCATAGATGTGCAGTCTTTTCGATATGTAGCATCCCAGGTGTGTTGATTTCGCGTTCCTGGTTTAGCCCCTTTTCAGGCTCCAAACTCTGACCTATCAATGTTTCGCAGTTCTGGTTGAGCATTCATCTGTGCCTGTAACTTGCCGAGATTATGTGGCAAATCTCCCTGCTTAAAGGCACGAAGTCTGTGTTCCCTCATTCCTCGGACCATATTTCCTATTATTATAATTCTTCCTTTCTAAAATATGTCTGACACTATAAATCTCTACAAATTTACTTGTTTTTGTTCAATTTTTTCAAAGCCTGACTCTTCTTATATGGGATCAGTCATACTCTTTTATGTAACAAGCTGGATTATTAGTATAATAAAAATTGATATTGTTGTTAAGTTTGATCTTGCTGATTCCACACGACATCACAAGTAAATCTTCCCAAGTGACATTAAAGTGGTATGAACAGAAAATCAAACAATGATGATAAATATTCAAATCTACTATATTTATGAGAAAAAAAGATTAATTCCTCTTCACAACTTTAGCCTGTTCCATACTGGGGACATTTCTTACAATTTTCAATTCTGAACTCAAAACATGAACGATCTGTAAATTCATAGCAGTAATTTTAGCGACATTAATTTTTGTGTATAGAAGATGAAACCTCGGATTTGAACTTCCGATATTGCCAATTGGTCATAAAAGTTCCTCATGATTTGCATCGTTGATATTTGGCTTTGAAAATTATGAAGGATCCTGGCAAAATTGCTCAAGAAAAACAATTGTTGTTCCCATTCTGATATCTGGCAAATCCTGAATTCAGTGTCCCGTAGCTCGGAGTCAAGCCGCTCATCAACGGTATTTGTTTCGATATTATTTAGGCGAACAACCAGGCTCTCTGACAAGGTATACGATTAGTATTAGCGAAATAATGGGAACTCTTTTCTCTTGGGATGTTCCCAGCTGATTTATTACATAAAACGCAAGGAAGGTTAATGGTGTCGTTTAACCTGTAGTGTTCAGTACTTCATGGCAGTTTGAGCATCAAGGTCAAAGTGATCCACATATCAAGCATATAGTTACATTCAATTAGAACCGCGGATAATTTCGTGATCGGTTCGAGTGAGGAATCCTGTTCATCAATATCTGTGTCGTATCGGACATTCATTAAGCATTTTTATACAGAACATGCAACGCTGCCAGTCGCTTAAATCTGTCCAACTGGAATAAATATATAAAAAAGCAAGGTAGTTTCTTTCAAGAGACAGGAGGTCAAGAGTTTTCAAGGATACCAGCCATCATGAAATTGCAGTTGTCAAATCTCCATCTCTGCCGAGTATCCTCGAAACAAATGAGTTTCCATGTCCTATATTCCAGAGTGCAATATGTAACCCAGTCACCCTTTGGTTAGGTCTATGCCTGTTACAAACACTTGAAGATCAACATCTTCAGACATCACTTATGTCTCAAGACATCTTAAGACATAAAGAAGCAATGACTTGAGACGTCCCAAGACCTGACGAATATGAATAGATCATTATGCTGCGTTAACGGATCTCGACAAAGTATTTATAGATATTCAAATAAAATACGACCTGGACAATCTCCCTGACGAAAGATGTCATCAAACTCTTACCAAGATAAATATACTGATAGTTTTGATTTCCCGATGTTTTATACGTGATCTATTCTAGCTGGAGGTATTTTGAACGCCAGGTAGCCGGTATAATTACCAGCGGAAACAAGTGAATAACAACAAGACTGTAAATAGAACAAAGATATCAGGAATAGTCATAAAACCAACTATATTAGTATAACATTGGTGACGAATAATTACAACAGTAATACGTAATCCGTTTGCCGGAGTTAAAATACTGTCGGAAAAATATTCGCGGAGTTCGTGTTACTGGGCGAAATAAAACGGTATTAATAGGCTATTAGACTTGGCCTGTCAGTAGGATTTCCATAACTTGAGCTTTCTCCCTTCTTTTGTGATTCAGGTTTTCCAGTAGTAAGATTATTCCAGATATGCCAAGAGCAAATATAATCATGAAGTATACACCTTTGACATCAGACAGAAGGATTGCACTGGCTTCAGTTTTGGATCGACTCCCGCAGGTGCTGTTCTTTGGCCACCACTTTCGTATCAGTGCTTGTCGTATCCCCGCTTCGTGAAACGCCAAAATTCTGTAAACAACAATGCATAATTCGCCAATAAGCCTCTCTATAATATATGTTCAGAATGCTCATTTGAAAAGACGAAAGTTGATTAGCTATACTTATTTTTTCAGGGATAACGAACCCCCTCCCATCCCAGTCTCAACTGCCGACTTTCTTGTCGTGAAAATATATCGTTTAAATTTCTATCCTAAATAATGTAGTTTTGAATCTGAAAATGAACCTACATGTACCATAATTTGAAGTTATCACATCATTCGAAGTTATCACAAAAATTTCCTTCGATTAGCCTACCGACCACAAAATTCGTTTTGGACGAAGGCTGTCAATGGAATAGATAACGGAAATTAGTTTGATCGATTTCTTCTACGATCTTTGATCAGTCCTAGTATGACGTCAAGTCGGACATAAATGGATCCTTTCAGAAACTCCACCGTTGACTGGATGTTCTTTTAATTGTATCCAGATGCCAATGCCAATTTTTTTCTTCAAAATTTACATTGATGTTAAAAACTGGAAGCTTACAATAAATCCATGGACAGACTGTTGATCTCATCGGCCAAGTGTGAACTGTCTATCCCTTTCACGTCGCCAAAAAATTGCTGGTACACGCACTTGATAGCGACTCTTTAATTGAGATATATTTGGTGCACACTTGAAGATGAAATAAATTATGGTTTGCCTGCAAAACTAAGGGGATACTAATACATTGTGTATAGATTTTGACTTTTGATCGTGAAGGTGGAATATTTTGAAAGTACAAAGCTAATTTGGAAAAAGGTAGAGACAATGCAGCTGTCTGCTGAGTAAATGGTGGAAAAAAATGTTTGAAAATATGTTCGTTTACATCAATGTGACAGTGGCAATTTGTTGCTGCATTGATATGAAAGGACATATTTATTTTCTGAGGAGAGACATTTGTTACTATTGCCGATTCACTAGTCTGCTGTTGTCATTGCCGTTTACGCATTAATGTGCACATAGCTCACTGAATCATAGTATTTGTCTCGATACATGATGATGGTCCATTATATGGGTGAGAATATACAAAATGCATGTATAGAGGGTATTTGGATGAAACACAATCGAAATCGACATCTTGTGGAAAGATATCAACATACAAAATTTTAAAAGAATCCATTAAGTCATTCCGATAGTGTTCGGAAACAAAATTCGGAACAAACAGGCACACTTATGACTGTATGTGGGCTCTGTAATTTTAAAAAGGATCGTTTGAGATCGTAGATCTGGTTTAAGTCTATAACTGCAATGGTTTGGTTTCAAGAGTATTTATGCCATTATAAGGATATGTTCTGTTATGCTGCTTGTACTTTACCACCCAACAATGCTGTATACGAAATCGGAAGCCCAACTGCAACGGTTTGGTTTCTAGATCGTTTGTTAACGTCATTATATGCACATTTTCCATTACATTGCCATGGAAACCACAGACTTTATCGAAATGTACCCAATTTCAATAGACTTGTGCTTTACCACTCATCCAGGCTGTGTATCGAAGTCTCTAGCTGCACTGATTTGAATTCTGTTAAATTCATTATATGGGTATTTTTCATTATATTGCCATGGAACCACAAAAATCAGTGTACCCATTTCATTAAGCTTGTGCTTTACCAGCCAAGAATACCTTTACCAGATTTTAAGTCCCTACCTGCGACGGGTTGGTTTCAAAGGCTTTAACGTCATTATAAGGATATCTTATGTTATGTTGCCATGGAAACCTTAAAAATACACTAAATGTATCCAATTCCAATAGACTTGTGCTTTACCAGCCAACAATATGCTGTATACCAATTCCAAGTCTCTATCTGCAATGGTTTGGTTTCTACAGTGTTAACGTCTTTATACGAATATTTTCAATGAGTTGCCAGAGAAACCACAAAAGGCAGCCAATTTCAATACACGTGTGCTTTAACACTCGGTAATGCTGTAGCCCAAATTTGAAGTCTCTAGCTTTAACGGTTTGGCTTCTAGATCGTTAACGTCGTTATATGGATATTTTCGTTATGTTGCCATGGAAACCACAAAATCATCATCATGTTCCCAATTTCATTAGGCTTATGCATTTTCATCCAGTAATGCTGTATACCAATTTCCAAGACTCAGTGGTTTTGTTTTCAAGAGTGTTAACGTCGCTATATGGATATTTTCGGTTATGTTGCCATGGAAACCACAAAATTCGACGAAATGTACCCAATTTCATTAGGCTTGTGCTTTAACACCCAACAATACTGTACCCCAAACTTGAAGTCTCTAGGTGCAACGGATCGGCTTCTAGATCGTTAACGTCGTTATATGGATATTTTCCGTTATGTTGCCATGGAAACCACAAAATTCAACCAAAAGTACCCATCTTCAATGGACTTTGTCCTTTCTCTAGATGACGACTTTACAACGAATATTATACAATTATTGCATGTTATAGAGTGGGACATCACGATTTGTCAGCTCGAGACAAGTGATGTACAACAAGCGCAGCGCGAGTTGTACATCGCTTGTCGAGAGCTGACAAATCGTGATGTCTCACTCTATAACATGCAATAGTTGTTTTATTATACCGAATGTCCTATTTCAATAAAATGGAGACTTTATAATCATGTGAATGAGGATGGCACGGTGAAATAAGCATATCGTGTTCAACACTGCGCGACCGTTGTTGATTTCAAAACGTCGTGTCAAGATCGAGTGTTCGATCTCGGCTTGTTTGTGGACTCCATCACATAATTTGGAAGAGTAACGTTCTCGATGATCTTACTTATCTTTTCAAAACACGCCAAATTTATTTCAGTGAATTCCCAAATGACATTCACTAATTTCTATCACCAACGGGCCGACGTATACACATCAGGTCGACGAAGATACACATCAATCTTTGTTTCGTCGAGTTTGTTGGCGCGCGCACTATGGGAGGCAACTCGTGCTCTGGCAGATGTCACGGTGGAACAATTTGTCATGTTTAACGCTCTGCCGTGGTACATGACATTTATTCAACGGTAAGGCAAGATATGACTGCATCATCACTGAACATCACGATTTGTAGAATCACACGTGACAGGCTGTCAACCAATGAAAACATTACGAATTTACATGAGGTCTAATAATATACAATTATTGCATGTTATAGAGTGGGACATCACGATTTGTCAGCTCGAGACAAGTGATGTACAACGAGCGCGCAGCGCGAGTTGTACATCACTTGTTGAGAGCTGACAAATCGTGATGTCCCACTCTATAACATGCAATAGTTGTTTTATTATACCGAGTGTCAGATTTGAATAAAATGGGACTTTATAATCATGTGAATGAGGATGGTACGGTGAAATAAGCATGTCGTGTTCAACACTGCGCGACCGTTGTTGATTTCAAGACGCCGTGTCAAGATCAACTGCTCGACCTCGGCTTGTTTGTCGACTCAATCGCATAATTTGGAAGAGAAACGTTCTCGGTGATCTTACGTACCTTTTCAAAAGATGTCAAATTTATTTCAGTCAATTACCAAATCACATTCACCAATTTCTATCACCAACGGGCCGACGTATACACAGCAGGCCGATACATCTTCGTTTCGGGGAGTATGTTGGCGCGCGCACTGTGGAAGGCAACTCTTGGTCCGACAGATGTCGCCGTGGAATAAATGTCATGTCCAACGCGCTGCCGTGGTACATGACATTTACCCAACGGTAAGGCAAGATATGACTGCATCATCACTTAACATCACGATTTGTAGAATGACACGTGACAGGCTGTCAATCAATGAAAACATTACGAATTTACATGAGGTATAATAATTTGGATTACGAATACTGATCAGCGATACGGATTTGATACTTTTGAAACATCATGATGTCTTGTCGGCATCATTGAAAACTGTTGACCGCTTCTCTCTTGCTGGAAACTAGCCTATGTTTATGTATACTATGATTGTCTTTTTTGAATTTGGTGCTAATGCTGTTATACGGAATATGGAATAGGTCTTTGGATTATGCACGCGGATATTCTTTAACGGACAACGGATGAATTATGAATGACGGACTAGACGCTTGCCATTGAAAACTGTTGACCGCTTCTCTGTTGCAGGAAACTAGCCTATGTTTATGTATACTATGATTGTCTTTTGAATTTGGTGCTAATACTGTTATATGGAATATGGAATTGGTCTTTGGATTATGGACGCGGATACTCTTTAATGGGCGACGGTTGAATTATGAAGGACGGACCAGACGCTTGTAATTTGCCACCCGACAATGCTTTTTACCACATTTGAAGTTTCTGGCTGCAACGGTTCGGCTTCTAGAGCGTTAACGTCGTCATTCAGCCACCCAACCAGCCAACCAGCCAACCAGCCGGACAGCGTGACGACATGATCCCATCCGGCATATGTGCCGATGGGATAAAAACAGGCGGACAACCTACGAAAGGCTTCAGATCTCATTCGAACATTTCGCGCCGAATAGCGACGTGACTTGGAAACAAGCGAAATGACGTTAATCACACGCTTGGCCTGATCCCAGAACGATTTATGTAAACATAAAGACGTGAACATAAAGACTTATCATGTGAACATAAAGACATGTGATGCATGTCGAACAGGCTTCAGATATCCTCATCTCTGAGGAAAAACAGTCATAAACCGCCAACGCAATGTAGTAATACATCCCCACTCAAATAACGTGCCTGATTGAAGGGTGTGGCTAGTTTGAGCTAATAGGTACAACTCTCTCAAGGGTAGACCACACAAATGCAACCGACCGATGAGAGGGACGTACAACACTTACGACAACTACAATTTGCTAGATGGATAATTCTCCATAGCAAACCCAGCCTGTAGTGTGCCGGAACTAAGCATCCTTCGCGATAGACGAGTGTACGGCAGAGGGAGCAGAAACAGGTATATTCAGGACAGAATAAGAAAACCCACTCACTCATCCAAGAGGCTTGATGTCGGACGGAAAAGAAGGAAACGGCTATCAAAACAGTTTACGTGTGGTTTCAGGAGACGGCGTTGAAGAGCCTTACAACGCTCAGTTTCAGATGAGTCCTAAATCCAAAACTACCCCTGAGCGATCTTATAACACGATAGTGACGTTACTGGATATAAAAGTAGAAGATTTTTCCGACGAACTGAATATAGTCGTTCCTGAAGCCTTATTCTTCTTCTCCTCACTCCGTCGGAGTCGGGCGAACACTTGTCCTGGTGATCCATTCCATAGACTGTTCCAAGTGAGGTCCCTGACACCGCCGCCAATGAGGACCACGGATGGTAAGCCCGCCGGTAAGAAAAGATTCACATTTTCTCGTAAAAAATTACCTCAAGTAGCCGAGGATCAGCCTGAATCGGGGGAAACCTCATCTGAATCTCTTGGTTAAAAAGCAACATTCAATGCGTAAAAAAAATCTAGTGCTACAACTGGTCTAGGCTCAGCCACCTAAAGTTTTCTGTCATGAAGCGATAGTACGAATTGCACTAGCTATTATATGTCCACAGACATATCTGGGGCAATAGCACGGTCCAAGTTTGGAACAACAATCGTGGAGGGGAAGGATGGAATGGGGAAACATCCCAGCCTCAAACTCGACTCTGCTAACCCAGAACCAGAACCCAGAGTTATATATCGCCCTGTCAGTCGATGACACATATTGCATAACGTGATCTATGACATGTGTGTGTTCAGATGTTAGCACGGAGGTTAGCTTTGGTGGTGTATATAACGATGAGTGTAGGCTCCATGTTCGGAGCTATATCGTGGTGTTCCGTCATGAAGCAGGATTGGTGATAGTTACATGTAATTAGCGTATTGAATTTGCTGTTTATGTCATCGTCCTAACTGGGATTTGAAAAGACAATCTCCATGTTCTCGAACTGTACACTATGCTGCGGAACAAATGTTGACAAAAATTGTACTAAGTTGACAGTTCGTGACCTCCATACGTACATATTAACAACGGAATATTTTTACATTTGCAACATTTTCTCTGAGGAATATGCAACGTGTTATATATTGGGATGTTTACAATGTATAAGAAATCTGCAAGGCGAGATCTACGTTTGGTCCAATTTTCGTGGCGGAAGAAACGCCCGTTGCCGTCGATAGAGAGCGCCGCTTTTCTAATTCCCACAGATTTGAATTCAGCACACAAATGTTTTGTAAATCAAGAAAAGGGTTCGTGGATTTTTTAGGTACATTTCACATTTTTTATCCATTTCTGTGCCTCCAATCCTTGATTCTTCGACAAAATTTGAGTAAAGAAGTAGATAGCAGTTTCTTGAAATTCATCTTTCTTTCTAAAACGAGTGCATTTTGGGATTTTTCATCAACTCTGGAAGAGAAACATCCACTTCATGTTGTAGCGTATGTCAATAAGTATGCGGAAATATATTTGTGATCAGGAAGTATGAATGACTCGTTCTTTGTAAATCGTGAGGAGTTCGACTCTTCGGACCTCAGAACATAGCACCATATTACCAACAGAAACAGCAATAGCTCTAAACCGCTTGGCCACCTCAGCTTTCTCCATCATTTAGTTGTACATATGCCCTACTAACACAATGTCTTCTGAGAAATGTTCTGAATGGGAATAGCATGTAAGTATGATATATCAAGAGCTACGGCCTAAATAGTAGTTAGAATTTATGGTGTGTTCAATACACATTTCAGTTGAACAGAAACCTAAGCCCCTTAACTTAGCCAGACTAATTATGGCAGCCACAGAAGACAATAACTGGTAATTCAAATATATCACCAGATACATTAATTAGTGATCTGACATGTATTCAAATTAGATCCAGTAGCCCTATAATCTAAAAAGAAATGTTGGATTGACAAGTAGGTCAAATGAGACAACAAGCCTAATGGATTTTTGACAAAAAATTATTTCGCGCATTGTCACTTTTGTCACCATTGATTAACATGTATATTGACATGTAAACTGGCACACTTCCTGAAGTCAGATAACTGAATCGATCATATTCCAGTATAGTCACCCTGACGTAGTAGGAAATATTCTGTCATGGGTTCAGAATGAATCATGATATGACAAACCACGGCCAGTATCGGATTCGGAACGACTATTCGGAATGTCGGCGTCGATAATGACAAGAGACTTTTCGTACAGAGGTGCAATAAACCTTTCTTTGGAGTCTGAATGGTAATTAACCCTACCTGGCGTGGGGGGGGGAGGCGAAATGGCCCCCGCTACCAACTTTCTGCGCTATCTCCGGAACGACAAAAAATGGAGAACTGAAACTTCGTGACTTTATCGTTTATCATATTGGGGTCATTTTAAGCCTATTTGCATGACACCCCGAGCAGAGGATCATGGGTAAATTCAAGATGGCGACCACCTGGGGTACCAGAAAAGTAATTTTTTTCGTCATATTTCTTCAAAATTTCTGCTTTTCCGTGATGAAAAGTGGACAAAAACTATCTTAGTTCACATCACATTAATATTTACTAATTCATCATGCAGTTTTTGCGGGGAAATTGCACAAATGAAAAAGTCGAAAAATCGACCAAAAATGCCGTTTTTGAAAATGTCGTCACTGTGACGTCATCGAAGCGGCCATCTTGGATTTTTTTTTTTACATTTTCTGGTAGAGTTTGACCCAAGGGTATGGTGTGGTAAGTTTTAGCCCCCTAGCTCAAGGGGTAAGAAAAATAATTAGAGCGGCCATTTCGCCCCCCCCCCCGCTGGTCAGGATACGTCCGAAAAAGCGCAGGCCAGATAGGGTTAAAAGACAATTCACCTCACAAGTACTTGGTTCGACCACATCGGATAGACAACACAAACTTGTTGATTTTGGGGCAGCAGACTCAATATTCTCAAATGATGCCAACAAAACACAATGTTCCTGTCGTCAAATGCTTATCACTATTTTTTTTTATTGTAAGACTTTGATTGTGTTCACTTGTTTTCTGCGATGCGACGTTAATGTTATCATCACAGAAATTAAATAAAAAATTTGCGCAGTCATAAACATTATTCAGTAGGAAATGTAATATATCATGCAGTAACATATAGATCTAAATACGGTGAATTGAACAATATGCTTATCAAAAGCACGTAGAGATCAACACTCTTTCTAAACTCTTGAATGGTTGGTATAAGAAGTGCTACAAAGCGTTTTGAGTTCTTTCGGTATAGATTATAGTGGATGGGTATAGTTTCGAAGTAATTACATATCATTGGAATCATTGTTTTGCAGGAAATTGCATCATTGAAAAGTATCAATAATTTCAATAATTGTATTTTAATAATGAACTGTTTTAGAAACTCCCGTGAGTTTTATAGAAATACTGCCCGATTATGGAAAATATTCGGCCCGAGGTCGCAGTTAGATGCCCGAGCTTGCGATGATATAATTATCATATGAATGAAAGCAATCCATACACTCGAGTGCACATAGGCCAGAATTCAGTGTGGTTCATTCATAAGCTACCTTTTAGAAGCATGGTCTAGGAAAACAAACAATGAACAAAGTTATTCCAGTTCAAAAGTGTAATTTGTCATATACAGCAGATATGACCACAAAGAAAAGATGAGCATTACTATTTCATTAAATTTCAGGCAGAGAAATTTGCATGATCTTTATTTTAATTCGATTGGAGCGACACTGACAGTAATATAAACACTTGTGTGCTTGTGTCGTCTGCTTCGAGGAAAGTAGTTCTGCGAACACCTGGTTGATCTAGTTCATGACGTTTCATCGAACTGATGACGTAAGCGGGTCAATATCTTGGTGGGTATTTGTCTCGCCTGGCTAAAGCTTATGTTTATCATACATTTTACTTTATGTATATAATAAAACATTTGAAACATTTGATTGGTCAATCTAATTTTTCAAAAGGAAATTTCTATATTTTCATTGGATTGTATTCAAAATTGGAAGAACATTCAACCAATCACGCAGTATCTACAGAGGCCTATTGCATTTACTTCATACACAAATGGATCCTTCTTCTAACACCGCCATAACAATGTCACATCCAATCTCCTTAAAATTCATGACATTTTTTCTCCAACATAAACATTCATTAGGCACGTAACAGCTCAGTCAACAATATCTGGATTTATGTGAAAATCCTGGTACATAAAAATTCGCGTGATGTATGACGGCAATTACTAAGTTTGCCGGTTGGCTGTGGGATTTTTAAGTGAGTCTTGGAATCTACAGTCACCAGGTTCCGTACGCATTGGAATCGACTGTATGCTTCGGAAATGAAAGTGGTCTCTCTCACTTCACCGCGTAATAGCTTAGACGATATAATATCACCGCCCGAGAGCTTCAGGAAACAAATTATTCTGGCGTTTTTATGAATAAACTAAACGAATTACTGATTGCTGATTAATTGCACGATTGTTTCTGGGTTACTGTGGCCTACCGATTGATATTCTGCTATATTATATTCATTCACATATAGTGTGATTATCCTTAAATTCCTATTACCAAGAGCATAACGTACACGTTCAGTTATTGAACATTGAACATTTGTTCGGTATGCAATTCAAAATCGTTGTAATTGTCAATCTGATATGTGTTTTGGCATTAATTTAACAGTTCAGCCTACTCTAGTCGTGTAAATTGTACACAGAATCCGTGCACCAAAGATTTGTAGCATTTACATTGACATCAGCAGACAGAGCGGGACGGCGCCGAGCGAGCGAGCTAATACTCGAAAAAACATCTGATGGAAAGAACAATTAATCATTTGATGCGAAAATGAGAAATAAGACGAGGTTTTATATATGAGTATTTTATCTGAGATATTTCAATCTGTTTTCATATAATCAGTATTTTTTTCTTATCGTGCCCGTTGTTTTTCATCAGAACCTCGGTTATTCATGTCCGATAGAGCTCGTTCGGTCCGCGACGTCCCTGTCTGTGTGTGCTAGTGAGTTGCTGACGGAAAGATCTTCTCCGGGGAATCTGTAGGTGTCAGTTGGCTGCAGAGCTTCTTGATGAAGACTTGGAATTGGAAGATGTCATGAGCTTCTAAAATTAATCTGGTCTTCTCACGCCGGGTCTAGAAGAGAGATGATTACAATTTTAAAACAGTAAACCACCAGCTTCTGAATAACAAGATTCCAGAAGAACCTGGAAATGGCGTATACTATGTTTCTATCAAGGTCACAGAACATTGTTACATAAATTATTATTACATTGTCAAAATAGTCTATTCCACTCAACAGATCCATTCTAAATTTCCCAAATTCTGTTATAAATATAGCACAATTAGGATAAAATGCCGATCGCAGCGTACAAGATCCCTGGCGCTACAGCTCGTGTCTTCTTTGTTAATTCTGTTTAACCCGAGGCTGTGGGTCGTTTGACAGCCATGTGCCTTTCATCTTCAAGGTATTCAAATGAACAACCTCAACCAAAAAAGCGTGACCGAGATCCATCTTAGCTACTCCTTTGGATGATATAATAATTGTGAGTGATAATGATTTTACGAATACAACATCACGATGTATTGCCACCATCATTGAAAACTGTTGAGAGCTTCTCTCTTGGAAGAAACTAGCTTTATTGATTTTCAAATTATATCGGTTTGGAAATGGCGAGTGCTGTCGAACGTTTGTCGCTATTATTAACAAGAAAATTATTTTGCGAATGACACTTGAATATCGAATGTTGGGGTTGCCACGTATTCCCACAATTCCTTAGTGGGTATATTGTATACATTAGGGTAGATATTCGTTAATCCTACTGAATCTCCGTCACGCTGTACCTCTGTATGAAGTTCGATTTTCACTGCCGAAGCCAAAGCTCCATTGTTGGGTCTACTATAGGAGGAAAACATGTCATTATCTAAGATTCACTGTTATGCCTTCAAGCGATTGAGAGTGGAACTTCAACTCACCACACCATTTTGAACATTCTACAATTGTATGACCGTAGATTTCATCAACAGATTGATGTTGTATTTTATTGGTTGCATGGCCACTTTGGCATCAAAGGAAATACTGAAGCTGATGAAATGGATAAGGCAGCCCCAGATAATGAGGTTGATCCTGTTGTAATCTCATTTAGCGATTTAAGACCCTTTATCTGTGCTTATTTGAGAAAGCTGTTTCAATCTTTATGGGATGCTGTGGATAATACCAAACTTTATGAGTTTCAAATAAATGTAGGATATATTCATCTGAGTAGCCAGAAACGCTCGATCAAGCCATAATCAGGCGATATAGCATCGGCCAATCCCGATTAACTCACGAACATTTACTGAAAAAGGAACCAGCCCCAAGATGTATTCCGTGCCACGAAGATCTCACAGTGAAACATATTCTGATCGACTGTATAGATTTTAAGATTGTAAGAGATTCTGTTTATCAAGCAGCTACTTTAGAAGATCTTTTTAATCGGGTAAAAGAAGACTGTATTTTAGATTATTTGAGAGAAATCGATTTATTGTATAAGTTTTAATGTATGTACATGTTTTTGGTGTGTTGTGTAGATTACTTTTGGATTGCTGGTTGTTGACTTGTTTTTGTTGGACTACTTAGAATTTTGTTTGATCTTCTCTATATAGCTGAAATATTGCTGAACCTTAATTCTCTCTCTCTCTCTCTCTCCTTAGTATAATATAATGGAACTTGAGCAAGCATATGTATTAGCATAGTTCTTCCAACCATTTGGCGCTTCGAGATGAAACATGCGAGAGGGAGGGTAAATTTCGAGTTGTTGACCGACCCCATACGTATAAATTATGTTTATTAGGTTTTCTGGCTACATCACCTATAACTGGGAAAGCCCTGAAGCCCTATTGAAAGTACGTTTTCCTTTGTCTGCTCTTCCTCCTCTCGACATTCATATCGCACTGAGAGGTGGCACTCACCGGGTCGGGAAGTCGTGAAACTTCTTCAAAATTCTGGAAACCGGGCGCAGCTCATGCCTCCCTCTAACAAACGCCCTACACGATCTCCGAAACTACAACACAATAAGAGCTGACACTCTGTGACTGTATAGCTTATCAAATTGGGTTGATTTTGAACCTTTTTGGATAACCCTGCGAACACAGGATCATGGGTAAATTCAAAATGGTGTTCATGAAGGTGTGACTTGAAACGTGGCATTTGTTGTTTTTCTACTAAATTCTTGCCGTTTTCTCATAAAAGTGCCCAGAATTTCGCATTAGATAATAAGTTCCTAATTTATTATGTAGTTTTCCGAGAAAAAAAATCGAAAAATCTGACGGATTTTTGTTTCTCTCATTCGTACTTTTGTTTCTTTCTGATATATTGTGGAAAGTTTCAGTCCTTTAACTCAAGAAGCAAGAAACATATTTAGGGAATCCCCATGCTGTGGTACACGCTGAATAGCCCAGGCTGGAAATGGATAAACGGGTATCAAACGCCCTTTTTGAAAGCGTTAACAGCACCAAAAGGCAATAATAAGTGCATGCTAAGCACCACAGATCTATTGAAACAAGGGATTGCTGAATGCGACGTTAAACCCTAATTCTCTCTCTCTCTCTCCCTTGAAACAAGGGAAGTTCAGGACTAATGGTAAGATCCGAAACGGCTTGGGTTCTCCTGTTGCGTATAGTGCTGTCGTGCAGGCTTGCTCCAGAAGTTTTATTTCCCGGAAATTCTTTCTGAATTTTGTAACTCACCTGCATGTCCATTTACAACCAGTGTTTCCCGTCCAGGGAGGATTGGACATTCAAATCAGTACATAGCATTTGCAGTATTAAGGCCAAAGGTAACCGTTCCTCTATCGTGTATAGACTGGTATTATTGACGATGTCATCAAGTTAATAAGATCACCAGATGTGTAGCTACAAGATTTCTACTAACAGAGCGTCAAAGATGGAAAAGAGACGTGTATTGCAAAGATGGAAAAGAGACGTGTAATTCATTAATTGATTGAGCTATGACTATTATATGGAGATATGCACCGAAATTTCTCCAGGACATTTTCGATAAATGTTTTACATGTTTAACAATATATACAATCCTAGTAAGCCACACCTATGCAATAATGGTTGTAGCTCAGACTCCGACTTCTGCCCTTAGTTATCAAACTGCGGGTAAATTCTGTAGAAATATATTTACAGAAACAGAGTTTCGGGTTGTTTTTTTAATCCATATTTTACGAATTAGCGATTAACCCTCGTCAGGGAGTCTCAACGCAGATCATAACATGTCATCAACATGATCAGATCTTCTCAGTATTTTACTGATGGCATGTGTGGCATCAGGGAATGTGATAATGATAAATAGTATATTCCCTGAACTGCAGTATTTTGGTGCATTTATTTTTCGAAAAATCCATATCTTGTTAAATGAATGGACGCAATAAACTGTTTGATCAATGCACGCTCTCCGCTGAACAGAGTCACTTCCGTTATAGAGATAACATTTTAATAAAAATTCAATCCCTCCATACTAATCAATATCCTGTGTTTTTGTAAACTTGGAGAGATATATAACAGGTGAGAAAAGTTGACGACGTTTGACGACTAAAAACACAACCATATGACTTCACAGAAAATCTTCTCCTAGCACATCATATTCAGACTCCAGAATACGGAGGATTCTTGGACGTAGCCTTAGAATCTCAGTCGTGCTTTTATTGCAGTTGTTCATGTGGAGACTATGAAGTGAACATCGGGATTTCCTGGATTTCAACTTCCTCTTTATTAAACACGACGTTTCGCTAAGTCTACCCTTAGCGTTTTCAAGTGTATCATGATATCATGTATGATACACTTGAAAATGCTAAGGGCAGACTTAGCGAAACGTCGTGTTTATTAAACAAGGAGTTGGAATCCAGGAAATCCCAGTGTTCATACTTGTACTACTTCTGTACGTCAAACCGAATGACACTTCAAAATGTCATTCAAAAGTTAGAGACTATGAAGTAACCACACGGCCCTTGACACCGATCATAAACACTACTCCACTTCCCACATTGCAATCATTACATTACCGTGCAAGCTGCATGTCCGACATCCAGGAATAAGTCAGGTTCTGTGCAAAACATCCGCGCGCAAAATTGAATTACCCTATTCATGCGGCACCATCGACACTAAAATCCAAGCAGACATGAAATAAAAACACAATCTAGATTCTTATCAGAGGAGAACTGACGAACGTTTTCCGTGATGCAGATGTAAAATTTGCACAGGAAACGTTCCATCTCACATATGCTTTTCTCCAAGAAAAATATTCATCCTGTTTTGCAATTCAGGAAACATGTCTCAACTATAATATTAGATTATTTCCTATTATTCTGACAAGATCTCACGATGTGCCAATAATCGCAATACAAATGGATGCAACACATACCATGGCAAATATAAAGCCAATATGTAATGTCACATTTACGTTCCTTCAAGCCAGACTTATGTTCGTTAACCTGGCCGAATTAAACACATCGGAGTGTTCAGCGTTTGGGTCACATGGGAGACAACCTTCAACCTTCTGATCGCGGAGGGATACTTTATGGCGTTCGTGGCCATCGCGTTATTACGAGGCTAAAGGGTAACTGATATAAACAAGCTTTTGTTTATATCGCATAGAGAAGAGAAAACCTCGAGAATCCAAGTGAGTGATTATCAAAGCGTTTATAGGATTGTTTGTATGGCACTCTTGTCCTGCAGTCTGATATGACTCTTTACCCTTGGGGATATTAAACGTCTGGTTAATGCTATCAATAATTTCCGAATGTATCACGCAGCCAGAATTGAATCTCATGAATTTATTAACAGGTATATCCAACGTGTTTGATTAATGTGTATGACGAAAGGTCTGTATACGGAACAAGGGATTGTATATTGAGAAAGGGACCACATGATCCACTGGATATTGTGAATCCTCATTGATTATAGCCTACCATATATTTTTATAGTGTAGTGAAATTGGTGTCCATTTTTCTTTCTACAATAGCGAATTTTCTCTTTTTGAGGACTGAGAAAGTATTAAAATACAGATTAGCATCTTCTCGCCCTTCGCTTATTGAATCATTATCTTCATGTGTCCCGTCAAAAGCAAGATAATTTCTTTTGTAAAGGTGGATACATGGCACAGAGACGGTGTTTGTCGCTCTAACATGTAGTTCAGGGAATTTGGAACTATTGTCAAACTTATATTAATCGAGTGATCTTCATATTTCAAGAGCTACTGAATCCTTCGTGGCCACACTAGCTCAATCGTTTATATTTTCTCAATTGAAACACGATTGTTTCGCGATATTTATTCGTGGAAATTGTCTCGAATGGAAAACGACTGCAAATATAAATAAAAATCATTCTCACGATTAAAAAGGTGGTGCTATTTGGAAAAGCTTGATGATGTGAGTAGATGTGATATAAACTCTTATAAAGTCATTATGTCCTGTGGCCGGTGTTCGATTCTGCACGGTATCGACTCAGTCGTCCAGGAGATTGGGTTTCGGGTCAACGACGGGTACTCCGGCTTTCCTCCAACACCGTAAAGCATGATGTGTGGTTGAACCAGTTCGGCTCAGTGGAGGAACACTTAGCCCTATCATTGTCCGGGGTAAACATCATAATTTTCGTAATTATTAATAGGTCGTAGTCTCTTCCCTAAATCCGCAAAATGAGAATGAATATCCTCCGGAGAAATAACAATTTTAGAACGGACATTGGTTTTAAAGGTATTCTCTCAATAAAGCTATAGCGCTCATCAAGATCAGCTGGTTTTGTATGATGAGAATAGTCTCTCCTTTCCAAAGCTATGTGCTAAGGTAAGAATTGGTAAGTAAGGCTTGGTAAGTCAGTATAGCTTCATAGCTGACTCTCAACTCGAGTAAATGGCAATTCATTATGAGAAATAGATTGTCAGAAATGTTGACATTGTTATCAAACATATGTATTATCCATGCTTATTCCATTTGCATTGCCATGGAAGCGAGTATGTCAATTAATATATTGTTATTTTTCTAACGTGACTTTCTTTCTCATATCCACAACAGATGTTGCTTTGTAAATATTATAGCCCTAATAGGAATATTGAAAGAACCGATATAACTATATCGTGATGCTTATTCGAGTTCCCAAAGACTAATTCAGTTTCTAGAATATTTACTCATCCGTTGAAATTTGACATGTCATCAATGAGAAAGTACAGGGAACAGACACATAAAAGAATCAATAGTCAGCAACGTATCGTGCAATATATTGGGTTGGACAATAACAGAAATGTCGTGGTTCCGTTATAAGCTACATTTCTGTTCTCTTACAATAATAACTCATTCATATGAAATCAGACTGTATATACCTCGGTGCTTGGGCTCAGGAAGCGCGGCGAAGCAAGACGTTGTACCGTGTGCTTTGGTCATATAGCTATGCATTTATCTTGTTCATTCTTCCATAAGATATACTGGAAGTATTTTCCATCTCTTTCGTATGCAGATAAACGCTTTCATTGTCGATCAAATCAATGAAGACTGAATGCGCAAGCGCGCCGCGTCTTCCGGCCCAGTACAATGAGACTGTGTCAACCCCACAGTTTATAAGCTTACAAACTCTGACAAAACTGGGAAAATGGTGTAACTAGGCTTCAGTATTATTCAGATTAACTGTTGTAATTACAATAAATTTGCGACAATACCCCATACTAATTGGCTGCTAATTGGCAGTGATGTTTTAATACAATGTATCGTGACAGATATCACTTCGTCTTCTGTTATGAATATTACGATTCTACCAACTGTTTGTAACAAATTTATTGAACGAATTCGATTTCATTTAACGTGGGAAAATTGAAGACAAAACAATAATGAAGATTTCCAGCAAAAAAAACATACTCGGGTGTTTCAAGGGTTGTATGCCAAAGCTTTGGGTGTGATAATTTTCGTTAAAATTTAGTCTCCGATGTACATTACAAGCGTCTAGTCCGTCATTCATAATCCAGCCGTCGTCCATTAGAGAATATCCGCGTCCATAATCCAAAGACCTATTCCATTTCCATATAACAGTATTAGCACCAAATTCAAAAAGACAAAAGTATACATAAACATAGGCTTGTTTCCTGCGAGAGAGAAGCGGTCAACAGTTTTCAATGATGCCGGCAAGACATCATGATGTTCCAAAATATCAAATCCGTATCGCTGATCAGTATTCTTAATCCATAATATTCGTTATAGAGTCGTCATCTAAAAAATGATGTATCTCAGTCACACTTTGATTGTGACTGTTCATATGAGTACCATGAGGATCTTGAAGTACATGGGTTCATACGGCCCCTAGCCCCGGGTTAAGCGGAATTAGACACAAGTTACGAAACGTAGCGCCATAGATCTTGCACGCTACGTTCGTATTTGCTATCAGCATGCGATATGTATCGCCAAATTTGAGAAACTTTGAGTGGAGGCGCTTGATGGAATAGCCCTGTTTTATAAGTTTCTGCAACAATGTTTTGTGACGTTGATTAAAATCATCACATTTAACACAGGATCTAGCAAATGCTACTAAGCGAGATATGTATACGCCATATGCAGGTCCCACTGGAATATTACTATCCAGAAAGGGATAGTTTACGATGTCGAAATTGTAATCATCTCTTTTGTCATAAAGTCGACGAGAGAGAATGCCCGCTTCATTTTTATAGAGGTAGAGATCTAAATAAGATGTACCTGTAGGGCTATCTGTAGTTTCCTTCAAATCCAGTGAAGGTGGATATATATCCTTCACTGCGTCATTTATATAGCGATTATCCACAGCGAGAAGATCGTCTATATAGCGTTTGGTGAATGAGAAGGAACGGGCTTTGAGTGGATCGGTTTTTGAAAGCGCCTGCATATAGTCATATTCATAAGAGAACAGATACAGGTCAGCCAACAGGGGTGCACAATTAGTACCCATTGGAATACCTATATACTGCTGATATATTGTGTTGCCAAATTTCACATAGATATTTTTAATGAGAAATTCAAGCAACTCTATAAACAAAGAAACATCCCATGAATGATATCTCTTGTATGTAGTCGAGCTAAAGAATGCTTTATGGCTTCCGACATTAATATATCTACGATCAGTTTTCTTGAACACAGATACTATTAATGAACTTAGACGGTCAATAAGGTCCTGATGAGGGATTGTAGTATAGAGAGTCGAGAAATCCCATGTGGATACATGTCTGTACGGTATGTGACCTTTAGCATCAAGTTCTTCCGTAAGACATTTTGAGTTTTTCAATATCCACATACATTCAACGCCCGAGTTCTTGAAAATAGTGGCGCAATACCTTTCCCAAAATGCTTTTACCTCCTGAAGGGCCCTCGTCAATAGGGTTGAAAGAAGCTTGGTGGTGCAGCTTCTAGAACCAGCTATGAATCTAGCTTTGTATGTCCTTGACTCGGAATTTCCATTGTATATGTACAAATTTGATAATGCGTAGTGTGTCTCTCGCTAAAATTAATGACGTTTGATACATCATTCTTTAGATGACGACTTTACAACGAATATTATGGATTAAGAATACTGATCAGCGATACGGATTTGATATTTTTGGAACATCATGATGTCTTGCCGGCATCATTGAAAACTGTTGACCGCTTCTCTCTTGCAGGAAACAAGCCTATGTTTATGTATACTATGATTGTCTTTTTGAATTTGGTGCTAATGCTGTTATATGGAATATGGAATAGGTCTTTGGATTATGGACGCGGATATTCTCTAATGGACGACGGCTGAATTATGAATGACGGACCAGACGCTTGTAATTTGAAGGGCAATCTTTAAAGTGCGCGAAAACTACCACTCTGTACATTAGACAAGTGGGAGGACACTGGAACACTGATGGAAAATATATATGTCTTTCCTGTCTTTGGACCCATAGAAGAGTGTAATTCCAACAGGATCGTATATATCAAAATCTCAAAAGAGCATGTAAGCTTATCGTCAAAAGAAATCCGGAAAAAGAATACACATATGCTCTAGCAAATTGCATCATTGTAATCTGTGTCCTTGACATGAAAGAAATATGGCATTTTCTTCACACATTTGTCCAAGTATAAAGTACTTTCTTCTATTTTTGTGCCATCTCGGTTGTTCTTGGAAAGAGTCCATTTGAACATGACGCTCTTTCTGATATCCACAGCAGATGTAGCTTTGGAAATATTATAGCCCTAATAGGAATACTAAAAGGACCGATATAACTATACCGCGATGCTTATTCGAGTTTCCCAAAGACTAATTTATTTTCTGGAATATTTACTCATTTGTTGAAATTTGACAGGTCACCAATGAGAAACTACAGGAATAGACACATGAGAGGATCAATAACCAGCAAAGTATTGTGCAATCTATTGGGTTGTACAATAATAGAAATGTGGCGGTTCCGTTATAAGCTACATTTTCCAGGTGTAACTCATTCTTATGTCATCAGACTGTATACCTCGGTGCTTGAACTCATGAAGCACGGATGAATAAGACGTTGTACCGTGTGTCTTTGTGAAATAGATATGCATTTATCTTATTCATTCTTCCATAAGATATACTGGAAGCATTTTTTATCTCTTTCATATGCAGATAAACGCTTACAGTGTCAATCAAATAAATGAATACTGAATGCGCATGCGCGCCGTGTGCTTCGGCCCAGAGCAGTCAGATAATGTTAAATCAACATCTTATCAGCTTACTCTGACAATAGGAGAATGGTGTAACTAGGCTTCCTTATTATCTCGATTAACTGTTGTAATTACAATATCTTTGCAATAATATCCCATATTAATTGATTGCTACCAAAGACGTCACCAAAGCGGACATCTTGGATTTGTTCACATTTTCTGGTAGAGCTTGACCCAAGGACATATTGTGGTAAGTTTCAGCCCCCTAGTAGCTCAATGGGTAAGAAAAAATAATTCAGGGGACCCCAAATGGCCCCCGGGCCTGGACAGGTTCCAAAAAAAACAGGCCAGATAGGGTTAATAGATAACACTTCCTTGTCACAGTACAGATACCAGTACTGGATGAGTGATCCCGTGTGGAAATCGAATCTGGAACCCTCAGATCATAGCACCAGAAATAAATGGATATTGATAGCAGTACACTTTCAAAATGGCATCAATATATACATTACCATCTCAAATTAATCACGATTTCCTCAAAAAGTTCTTCTCAAATCTTGACACATAAAACACATCACAATTTCTTAGACATTTATCAGTTCCCTTCCTCAATTTATCTGTTCTCGAAGATATTACACAAATGTACTTATGTTAACTACAGAAAAATTCTATTTCACCACATATCCCAGCAGCTCTTGGCGTAGACATGGTAGAAGTGTTGCAGGTTTTGATTATCACGAACAAAACCGATATTGCATGTACAACGCCAATTTGATATACATGTATCTACTGTAATACGCTGCGAAGCTAATATTGCTATCTTTCGCCCGCAAGATATTCTATAATCGTGTTCAAGAAGCTTCCGTGCAGAAGTAAGAACGTTATCAGAATTGCAGGTTATGGAGAGGTTAAACTTCTATCCCTGTTTGTAATTGGTGCTAAATGTCGAGCGTAGAAGATAATTGACGCTGAAATTATTTTGTGGACGATGGATGACACCTATACTAGTGCGATTCTTGACATTGCATGGCGTCCATTCTATCAAGCGGTGTGGTCCAAGATGTCTGAAGTGTTCTTATTACGATTGTCGAAGATAAACGTTATTTTGGAGGAAGTGATTCCATGTCATAACCAGATGTGACTTTACTCTATATAATGGAGAGGTACTATTCTTCAGATCACAGTTAAAGAGGCTATGCAGAATAAAATTATATATGAGCATAATAAATATCAAGATTTAATTTCCCTTCATCCGCCAGCTCATAATTACTAGTGGTTAAGTCACGACCTGTTTCAGTGAAAAAACTCAAATATAATATTACTGTATATTATATCTGAAATCAGCTCTAAAAAACGTGCGAATTTCAAACTACATTGTTTTTGCCAATCAGGTGGCTAGCTTAGTTAAACAATTTCAAAATCACGACCCAGTAATTACACACGGTAACACGTGGACCAATATGGAAAACATTATAGGTAGACAGTTTCCAAATTTGGCATCATTCCCAGGCAGTGTCTCCAAAGGATTCACTGTCGCCGTCTGGCTTTGTCAGGCAGTAAGACATATCAAAGATCGTGGCGAAGGTGTTAATATCCGTGAACTAAACGCCAATCATTGTCAAATTGAAAAGGCAAAACTTGTCGTGATTGTCTTTATTATGGTATCTCCTAGAATATCCTAGATTGAGTCACGACAGGCAGTTTATATATGTCATATTGTCCAGAGAATTACAGTTGTAATGTACGATGCATGAGAGCTGACATGCTCAACTTGAACAAGCAATCGTGAATCACTATAGTAGTCTATGTGTTCGGTGTTGCAGATTCGTGGGTCTTCAGTTCATCATGTCCAGCTATTATATTACCACTCTGAACACACTCTCTGTGGGTCGATTGAGTATAGTGCCATTGAGCTTGTGGGCTTCATGGCAGTACATTTGTAGATACCAATGGTTTCAGCACTAGAGCAGCTGCCCTGATTAATTTGACGCGATGGGGTTAATAAACAATCTTCATAGAGGATAAAATTCTTCTCCTCAGCTACGCGATCTAAGCTATTGAATTCAACACCGTGGAACATTAATAATGGTCTGTTGATGTTCATCTCAGCAATATCAATTTGATGGAGAACTTATGGAAAGAGCCTTGTATAGCAATTTAATTTTCAAACGGGAAATGTGAGGAAGCCTCCCCATTGCTTTTACATAGGGAGAACATATTTCCAAAATGAGCGCTATCAAAACCCAGTTGCCAGATATGATTGAGATGTCATATTCGGAACACAACAGATTCAATCAAGATGTTATTTATTGACGAAGCATACATACAACTTAACAACAGCTATATTCGCTGTTCACGCTTCCTTGGATATTTGCACGACATATAATTTCTATTAATTTCACCGTTTTGCAAGCTTAAATAAAAAGTCTGCAGTATTCAATGAAGTACAGAAGCGTTCCGTACCAAAAAGCTCCAAAAGTAATTTATTTTTAACAAAAGCACGAAGCTAAGTAAATTCATAGACTATATCATCCGAAATGTCAACTCGGCAATATTGATTTGTTTTTGTGTGAATAATAAAAAGTCTGCAGTATTCAATGAAGTACAGAAGCGTTCCGTACCAAAAAGCTCCAAAAGTAATTTATTTTCCAACAAAAGCACGAAGCTAAGTAAATTCACAGGCTATATCATCCGAAATGTCAACTCTGCAATATTGATTTGTTTTTGTGTGAATGTGACGTTCGTTTTATTAAAACTAGGCTATTTAATCTCAAGACAGATAAGACAACCAGATGTGAACCCAACACCACCAAGTTCGTTTGAATCTTGAAACATTGTAGTTGAAATTTTTTTTTTATATCATTTTTTAGCATACAACATGTTTATTACAGAATGTGAAGTCATGTTTCGTATCGGACGAGACAGTGGTCAAGCTATCGATATATAGAATGAAAAGGTATAAAAAAAATCATCAAATATGACAACTGCATAATAGAATCACGATTGTACAGCTGAGATATTGCTGAACGCGACGTTAAATTGAGCTCTGTTTTTGGCTAAATTTATTCGAATCAGTAATTTATTGGCCCATTTTAGCTCATTTGGTTACCTGATCTTTTTCTTCAGTCATAACAAATACCTCCACTCCCCAAATTTTCTCTTTTGCAAATGATTTGCGGGTGGGAGATTTGGTTTATAATGTCACATCACTCAAGTTTATTTAAGCACTGCATGGGTATCCGTACGGGAAAGAAAAATATTCCGTACTATATATATAACGATGTTGACTCATTACTGGTGAATTCTATTAGTACGTGGTCTCATACCATTACGAGCTCATTCCGCACATCGTCCATGGAGATTGTATCATTAGATGACAGTAATCCAAACTGTTGATACACATTGCGGAGGTCTAAAAGTAATCTTTGTCTAAGGACTGTATAATGGGAACAGCATAGTTAAAAATGTGCCTCATTCTCTACAGCCTCTGAAGTCCGCATCGCTGCTGTTGCTTGGAGTGTCAGAGAAAACTAAATTATCTGGCTTGTTTGTACCAAGTGTTTTGAAATGTTCAAAACATTCATCCGGATCTACGTGATAGATGTTAGGGGATGCCCGTATTTTTTAACAATGCGCCAGTATTCAGTAGGATTGTTCTCGCGCATTTAATCTAATTGGTTCATCAGTTGTCTGAAGAAACTTCGCTCTTTATACTTAGTAAGTTGTTTGTATTTCTTTTTGGCCAAATAAAATGTTTGGATAGCATGAAGCGAGTTTTGGTTTTTATTTACTGAATCTTTAGCTTTCATCATTATGTTCTTGTACTCCCGACAGTCTTGATCATGCTCTAATGCTCTAAGAAGAATCTCAGAATGTGGCCTTGTCTATTTCAACACCAAGAACTGTCGATCCCTATAAGTTTAATTTATTTCTGCATGTAGAATGAATTTGATATATGTATTCAAATATGGAAGCCGGAAATCCAAAAACTGATACAAAACAGTCTGAAGAGCAAGAGTGGGAATCTACGACATCCCCAAAAGGCGATTTATAAGATTTTGAATAACCTGTCTTCTCTTCGTACAACGGAGAAGTATTTCTTCCCTAATGTTCTTCAAGAATTTTCCATCGTTCATAAATGATATATTAGACTATAGCTGAACTGGTATTCAAGCTTAATACGACAGCATATTTGTGACATCCGTTATATATTACGATATAATAATATTACTTGTATAATTTTGGGACAATTGTACGATGCTGTATCACGGACTTAGCATGGTACACAGTTGTGAAACCGTGCTAGACCATTGTGAAACCATGAGGATACATTTATCAAGGTACTTTGGGTCAACTGTGGCGTAGCCACCACAAACTGTGATGTATCATGATTTTACTATGGTATACCATATCTGTGAAATATACTGATGCATTTTGGGACAAATTCATGAAACAGTATTGCCGAGATATGGATCTAGCTGGAATAGCGAGCTGTCCGCCCATTATATTGTAAAATGGACAGCCATTTATCTGATTGTCTCAGTACTATTTCCACTGTGCTGTTTAGGCTTCAAACACACGTTTCCGAACACTAATAGTCACTCGCTCAGTCGTATTTTAAAACAATGTGGAATTCTGATGATGAGACGGCCGCCATCTTGAAAACTGGGAGCGAGTTCTGCGAGTGCAAAATTTGGAGCATGATATCATCGGTTCCATGAAACTCACTCACCAGCATGAATTTAACATATAATGAAAAATGTGGTACTTCCAGTCCTCATAAATCATGAATTCCATCGTGACGGAATTACAAGGTACCCATGTTTTTAGTTCTTCTGAACGCCTGTTATTATTCGTCCATGGTAAAATCTGTTTTGGAATATCACTTTCCTAAACCTATTACTAAGTACTGTAGCATGAGAGAAAAAAAGGAAAATACAATTGTTTTTTACCTGGTCACGTGACATTTGAATACCGCGTGACGGAATTACAGTGAAGTAACCACTTTATGAAGACGTATCGGTTACATATATATTTCATCAAAACTCAAATGTTTCTCATTTCAGGTGATGTTTTATTCGAATCCTGAGCGCATGAACTACATTATATCTGATTTCTGTCAAGTGAAGTTTCAAATTGATAAATGTGGTTAAGCAAACCTGCGTGACGGAATTACATTTTGGTCCTTGTTTTAAGGAGTTCCGAATTTTCCTATTTTATAAGTTTTAATTTTAACCGGTCTAACAAATTCTGAGGACAGACCCAGACACATGAATTCTTTTGTCATGTGCCCGGCAATGCACGTATATTCGATTGAATGTGAAAGAGCGACAATGACTGATCAACAACATGAGCAAAATTGTCCAGGTATGACATAACCGAGATTTTGAATTATGTGACGGAATAACATCTTGGTTACAGATTTCGTGGATTTCATGAAATAAGATGTCTCCACAAATATTATAAATGCACTCAAAACATGGTGTTTTCGCTATATATCCAGGCCACAGGGTGAGAGTTATGCTTGAAAACTGACCCATCCATTCTTCTTCAACATAATCAGGTTCAAACGTGTACGACTGTGGACTGCAAATCTTCAAGGTTCTTCGGTCTCGGGATGTATAGATTTTTGAAGAACGAGAGATCCTGAAGGATCTTGGCGCCCACCATTGTCTGATAATTGTAAGCTAATGACAAGAGGATCTTTTTGTCCATTGATACTAAGAATGTTACACAAATCTGGTGACAAACATGTATTTGAAAATTATAGACCCATTTCGGTATTACCATGTCTTAGTAAAATTTTAGAAAGGTTTGTTGCTAATAACATCAATGACTATCTTCAAGAATGTGCTATTTTATGCTGCAATCAGTTTGGATTCAGATCGAACCACTCCACCTGCTTAGCAGTACTGTCGTTATATGAATCACTGGTTGCTGCCAAGGAATCCAATCTGTACAGCATTGTCACGTTTCTAGATCTTTCAAAGGCGTTCGACACCGTTGACCACTCTATACTGTTAAAAAAATTGGAACACTATGGATTCCGTGGGTTAAG
Organism: Hanleya hanleyi; assembly: GCA_036873755.1. NCBI lineage: Eukaryota > Metazoa > Mollusca > Polyplacophora > Lepidopleurida > Hanleyidae > Hanleya > Hanleya hanleyi. Next base: position 59,683 of record JAVTVY010027004.1, read on the forward strand.
CAACCAGTGGTTCAAAAGTTATTTAAGTGGTCGTCTGCAGTCTGTTTCGTATAATGGAACAATATCAAAAGCAGAACAAATTAAATGTGGTGTCCCTCAGGGTTCTATCCTGGGACCGATACTATTTCTCATTTATATCAATGATGTAATACTAGTCTCAGATATTTTGAAAATCATTCTATTCGCCGATGACACGAGTGTAACTCTATCCAATGCTAATCCACAAGTTCTCTTTGACATCATTACAACACATATAAGGGAGGTGGGAAGAGGTGCCGACATACTGACTGCGTCACATGACTGCACAGAATAGTCTTCTGGTTAACCTATTCTAAAGCACATACCAAGAATCTAACGATTCGTGATATGTGTTGTATCTCAGGTACGCTTTTATTGTACCTGTACATGTGGCAACTTGGATGATATGACCACACGGCCCCTAGCACCGGCATAAGCGGTATTAGATACAAATCTAGAGAGCTATGATGGAAATGCTCTGACAACTCGTATACTGGTAATTGGTGAGCTGTTTCGCTGTGACAACTCGTACATTGGAGATTGGTGAGCTGTATCGTCGTCAGATGTAAATGACGGCATTTAACACAAAAGACTAGTCTGTAAGGCCCAATGTCGACCCAGCATCACAGGAACTAACTTTATTACATAACTGGTTCTCGTGTAATAAATTGTCGCTAAATATTAAAAAGACAAAATTTATGTTGATTTCACCCAACTGTAAAAGAAACGTACCATTTACGCCGGAGTTACATGTAATGGGGTATGGCATTGAAAGAGTTGATTGTTTTAAGTTTCTCGGAGTATACCTGAACGAAAAATTAAATTGGAAAAATAAAATATCAACGAACTCTGCAAGAAAATATCTAGAAACATTGGTATCATTAATTCAGTCAAGCAATGTCTAAATAAAAGAACCCTTTATATCTTGTACTACTCACTCATTTATCCCTATCTATCTTATTGTAATGTCATTTGGGGCAACACTTATGTTAGCCATTTAAAACCTCTAATTCTCCTGCAAAAAAGAGCAATTCGAATTATTTCCCTTTCGAATAAATTCGAACACTCAAGTCCTTTGTTTGCCAGCCTCAAAATACTGCCGGTCTTAGAACTTAATCGATATGTTATGTTGCAATTCTGTCAGAAATTCCTCCATCATTGCTCACTGTTGCCCAAACCATTCCATAAGTACTTCACCAAATTATCTGATGTGCACAATTATCCTACCAGGGGTTCTTCATACAAATTATATAGACCCTTCTTCCAAACTGATCTTTCATTTCACACACCTAAAATCAAAGCCCCTAGAGAATGCAACAAGTTACCCTCAGACTTACAAAAATGTACATCCATATCATTATTCAAAACACTTCCGAAACAATACCTACAAACAGATAACACTACACCCATATACACTCTTAATTAAACACATACAGTATAAAGCAATGGTTGTATTTATTCACCGCACTCTCTGATAATTACTTTTTATTCCTCAACATCTCACAAACATAAATTGACGTCTTTTGTAAATGTATATGCCTGATGTATTATGTTGGGATATCGCAAGCCCCCTGGGGTTTTCTCCCGGCGATCACCATATCCTTCTTCTTTATCGACATTTGTGTATATTATCATTACATCATGTGTTTATTTGTTATCAAATTCTCGGTTGGTGAATAAAACAATTCAATTCAATTCAATTCAATTCAAGAACGAACGATTGATTTGTAATTTTGTTTGCAGAATTTCGAATTTGAGCGAAAAAGATCGAAAAAGGGACACTGGAAAACACCAAGATATTATCTATCTAAGGTTCAGAAGTTTCAAGATCTCCTGAAACTGTACTTGATGTCGGTCGTTATAGTACAAGTGAAATGAGCAAAGTTAGTCTGAGAGTGAATGTCCGGAGGATCCTTCGTCTTCGTTTTGTAGTATTTTTATTTTTTTTGCACGTGTCATCATTGGGTACTGAAAGCGAAGACTAATCTCTTTGACACTTTGGCAGGAGCCCTGATTATCTCCCTTGGATCGAAACACGCAGTAGTCTACAGTTGTCGAGTTGTGACGTTGTTTCACAAGAGTGACGTCCCTTCGGCAGACAAAACGGTGGGGCAGTTCACTTGCAACGGCATGGACTAAATGGACTTGATATAGAGGGTGAAAGTATGGATATTCTCTATAGTCAATATATAGAATATGCCCCATCGTTTGATAAGCCGACTCTTGTGATGCAACGTCACAACTCGAGAATACAGTATTAATTTGAAGCGTAACTTGGATTTTCGAATCGGACCAAAAAGGTATCTTGCACAACTGAACCACAAGGGGAACCTGTATACCAATATATTACATTTGAGAAAGATCTATGCAGCACTTCCTGAGAAATCACGATAAAATTTCATGGGGAAATCCAAAATGGCCGCCTGGTGGCTATATTGGATTTTCGAATCGGACCGAATAAGGCATCTTGCACAACTAGACACCAGGGGGAATCTGTGCATCAAATTCGAAAAAGATCCATGCAATTGTTCCTGAGAAATCGCAATAACAAATTCTCATGGGGAAATCCAAGATGGCCACCTGGTGGCCATATTGGATTTTGGAATCGGACCAGAAAAGCTACCTTGCACAACTAGACCACAAGAGAAACCTGTGTACCAAATTTGACAAAGATCCATCCATCAGTTCCTGAGAATTCAAGATAACAAAATTTTATGGGCAAATTCAAAATGGCCGCCTGGTGACCATATTGGATTTTCGAATCGGACCGAAAAAAGTATCTTGCACAACTGGACCACAAGGGGAACCTGGGTACCAAATTTGAGAAAGATCCATGTAGTACTTCCTGAGAAATGACGATAACAATGTTTCATGAGGAAATCCAAGATGGCTGCCTGGTGGCCATATTGGATTTTCGAATCGGACGAGAAAAGGTATCTTGCACAACTAGAGCCCAAGGGGAACCTGTGTACCAAATTTGAGAAAGATCCAATCAGTAGTTCCGGAGAAATCACGATAACAAAGTTTCATTGGGAAATCCAAGATGGCCGCCTTGTGGCCATATCGGATTTTCGAATCGAACCAGAAAAGTTATCTTGCACAACTAAACCCCAAGGACAGATCCATGCAGTAGTTCCTGAGAAATCTCGATAAAGTTTCATGGGGAAAACTAAGATGGCCGCCTGGTGGCCATATTGGATTTTCAAATCGGACCGAAAAAGATGTTTTGCACAACTAGACCCCAAGGTAAAACTGTGTACCAAATTTGAGAAAGATCCATGTAGTACTTCCTGAGAAATGACGATAATTATGTTTCATGGGGAAATCCAAGATGGCTGCCTGGTGGCCATATTGGATTTTCGAATCGGACCAGAAAAGGTATCTTGCACAACTAGACCCCAAGGGGAACCTGTGTACCAAATTTGAGAAAGATCCATGCAGTACTTCCTGAGAATTCACGATAACAAAGTTTCATCAGGAAATCCAAGATGGCTGCCTGGTCGCCATATTGGATTTTCAAAACGGACCAACAAAGGTATCTTGCACAACTAGACCCCAAGGGGAACCTGTGTACCAAATTTGAGAACGATCCATGAAGTAGTTTCCGAGAAATCGTGGTAACAATATTTCATGGGGAAATCCAAGATGGCCGCCTTGCGAACATATTGGATTTTCGAATCGGATCAAAAAAGGTAACTTGCACAACTAGACCCCAAGGGGAACCTGTGTACCAAATTTGAAAAAGATCCATGAAGTAGTTCCTGAGAAATCGCGGTAACAAAGTTTCATGGGGAATTCCAAGATGGCCGCCTTGTGGCCATATTGGAAATTCGAATCGGACCAAAAAAGGTATCTTGCACAACTAGACCCCAAGGGGAACCAGTGTACCAAATTTGAGAAAGATCCATGAAGTAGTTCCTGAGAAATCGCGGTAACAAGAATTGTTTACGGACGGACTGACGACGGACGGACGACGGACGACGGACCACGGACGAAAAGTGATTTGAACAGCCCACCATCTGGTGATGGTGGGCTAAAAAGCAGATCATCACGTTTTCATCACTACTAACACAACGAATACTTCAGCATTATAAACATTCGAAATATATCAAGTTATATTGATCAATGAAGAAGATAGGATCATTTAGATATTCTTACCTGATAATGCGTTTCCCCACATCTGGCCAATGCCTCCTTTTTCTCATTATAACTGTAGTTATCAACCTTCCGAAATATCCAATCTACACTGTAAAAATCAAGGTTTGCAAAACCCCATTTTTCTGCCCCCAAATACCATTTCCGGGGTACGGAAACACCGATACCAGAGTTTCAAACGCGCCGTGTTGTTCGAAACACTATATTTGTGGCAAAGAAATATCAATACAAAGGTTTCAAACACTGGTCTTTTGAAACCCCATAACGCGGATTTGGGCGTTTATTCACCGATTTCCAAGTTTGATCCATCAAAAATGATATATGGGTACTGTAATGCTCAAACTATCGCAAGAAATTAGCCCAACCGGATAATCTTCAGCTAAGTGATACCGGTAATTAATTGTTTAATTTACCTTAGTTATTATCTTGAAATTCACAATCTAGTCTCTGAGAAGTCAGGTTTTTCGAAATACCACTTACGGCATTTCGAGATAAGGGACATAAATCTGTGACAATATTCACAGGGGGGAGGGGGGGGGGATACTTTATTGTAGACCTTAGAGCTTGATGATATGAGTTCAAGATTTTCTTGCCAAAAGTATTTGTGGATTTGACGATTCCGGCGAGTGGCATGAGGGCGGCTGACAAATATGCGACTGAGTTTGTAATCTCTAAACACGCAATTAAATGATGCACCAAACTGATGCTTTAAACCAAATTTATCTAAAGAATACATTTGTATGATATAAATAATACTTTGTGACAAAGCTTCGTTCAAGTTCCGATGTTTAAAACTGGTACACGATTGAAGAGTTTCAATATGGACCGATGATTTCAATAAACGACTTCGCTCTGGTTATTAATTTAACATTATTGAATTTTCAGTGCAGATGTATTCGTTTGTCACTTGGCCGGACAAATACAGCACACCATGTTGTAAATAAGCGACAGGATCTAGGGTGCATATGCTGATATTATCGCAACTGCAGCTGGAAGAAACTCAACTTATGACATCACAGGACAGACTTCAGAAGTATTCTTTTGAAACCGTTGACATTTAATAATACGAGTACAGCTTCCCAAATTAGATATTTAGAAACCCCGTATACCATAGACAAAGCAGGGTAGGGGTATTTGGCATCCTCTTTAAAGTTCATTTTAGTTTCCGGGGGTTATATATGCCGGTTTCGATCGGTTTTCGGTCTTGAGTCAATTTTCACTGCCTTCCGACTAAAAAAAATTTCTGGCCCCAATGGGCATTGAATGCTCTTTTCCCATTGTTTTTTCTTTAGGACACTCCAGTGGCAGATGTCCTGACACAGTACCGTGACCTCTCCAACAAAAGCGGAGGCCTTCAATGATGACACATAGGCTCCATATGTTTTTTGTTTTCCATTCCCACGTGGGCGTGATATGAATTTTATCAATATTTCTTTGTTCAGCTCTATGGCTACCCTAACTAATTGTTACGGTCTTCTGACCTAAAACAAATTCTGGCTCCAATGGGAGTTAGATGCCCTTAAAATTGTTACTAGGTATACCCCCCGCAGTAACCCCAATGGATTCATGACGAAAGTTCACGACCGTTGTACGAACAGTGGCAATACGGGACGGACAAACAAACAGACCGTTACTTACATCACAGTAAGATATATACATTATCTTCCCATGCAGTGTCAGTTATATAGGATAATGTACCTATCGATCGATACCCATCAAGTACGATCCTGAGCAATCAATGTATATGGTTTGAGGCTATAAAATGAATTGACAGTAAAAGGAATTCTGATTAATGTGCCGGACTGTGTATTACATACGTCAACAATCGTACAAATGTCCCTTAGCGTCCTTTGCGTATTTCACTATTCACCGCCATCCTCATTGTGATTCCATTCAGACTTAATGAATGCATAACATCACATACGCGTTCTGATTTTAACGAGTGGCTAGGAAACGTGCTATTGTTAGAGACAACGGATATTTTATTTTCACGACATACACGTGCAATATAAAATGAGCTTGGATGGGAATTATCAAACCAACATATAAGGATGAAAACACTGAGATCCAACTCGACGGTTAGCAACGGTTATTGGGGTTTGAAAAGTGAGAGAATGGGAATTGGGTGTCAGGATACAAGCAAAAAATATACAATATAAGCCATTGATATTTGGAAAACAGCAAGATATATAAATAACCCCAAAACAAGCTTTTCGATCTCTTATCTGTATGGAAATGGACAAATTGATTTACATCGATGGAATACAAGCATCTAGTTCGTCATTCACATTCACATTCAGAAATTCTGCGTCCATTATAAGATACAAAAATGTGCCTGTTACAACTGATAATATAGCCCCTTCTGTTGTAACAGGCACAACGCTAGGTGAGTGAAGATTGTTGTTTGGTTTCCTGAAAACATAATTGGGGCTCACTCAGCAGCAACACAAATGATGATCATGACAAAATGTTCACTGATCTGCCTTCCTTGATCTATTAATAATTATTAATGGTTGATGTCTCGGTGAACTACCGTCTTCTAGGAATTTCAGACGCTGAAACGCCAGCTTTATATTGTGTTGTTGTTGTGCGTGGATGAATCGAATTGTGAATGGCGTGATGGTCCCCTTGACATTTCACGCGCCATCGCATGATGTGACGTAAATGGAAGTGACCATTGCGTATCAAAGGGGAGTTTTGTTGGCAAGAGTTCGTTGGGTCTAAAACTGGAATTATGCTGTGTATATGGTGGGACGGATTTTTTTGTCAGCTGTTAGCTTCTTCCTTCCTTTGAACTTTCATCACGGCCACAGCGCACGTCATAGACAGGGTACCTCTTCATTTTCGAACCCCATCCCCCCTCTTGTGCGTAACGTATATGGTTGACCCCAGTTCAACAACAACCGCCTCAATTATTTACACAGAGCCAACATTCGGACCAAGACAACCACATCGAGGAACAAAGAAGTCGTCGGCGTCCAAAGTTTTCGGACTATCCAAAGACCTAATTCATATAATCACAAAATTAAAAGAATAAATCATAGTATACGTAAAACTAGACTAGTTTCCTGAAAGAGAGAAGCGGTCAACAGTTTCAATGATGCCGGCAAGATATCGTGATGTTCCAAAAATATCAAATCCCTATCGCTGATCAGTATTCTTAATCCATATGATATACGTTGTAAAGTCTTCATCTAGAGTACGATGTATCTCAATCAGGCTTTGATTGTGCCTGTTCATATGAACACTATAAGGATCGTGAAATACATGGGTTCATACGGCCCTTACCCCTGGTTAATAGATCTTTGGATTTTTGACGCGGATATTCTTTGATGGACGTCGGCTGAATAATAAATGACGGAGCAGACGCTTTTAATTACGGATTTGATAAGCAAATATGCTATATTGCTGGCATTAGCGTAAACTAGCTCACCCGGTATGTTAATATTTAAATCACGCCAGAAGAGCTTTGAGATTGAAAATCGCAAAATCTCTCGATCACTCTAGTATGCTTCCAGTCGCTGCCTTGACAGCATGCTCAGTAAATATACAGGTATTATCTATCAGTCTAATATGTACTCAGTCTCCGTCTGGACAACAAACCCAGTAGATATACCTGTATTATCTATCACTCTAACATTTGACCAGCTAAATAATATATAAACTATTTTAATTTAATTTGATGGCTTGCTGTAATATTTCCGACTGGATGGTTGAAACTTTTCAGTATTTTTCACGTGCTTTTATAAGCCATAAACAATAGTCTTCGGAATCAATTTGCCCTTTGGTATTCACGTCTGAAACGCATGCTTTAGTCAGGATATTTGGAGCACGTACAGCAGTCAACGTACGGTTGTATTTATGTTAGCCGTGTGTTTAATATTTGCGGTGGATACAAAGTTTTGGTTGTTGTCACTAATAATATTTTTCGTGAGAGTTGCAGGCGTGGTGGAAGTTTGTGACTTGTAGCTTTGTGCCTGGTACACATGGAAAGAATGAAGCGTTTGGTCGACGTCGGGCCTCACAGAAACGTGTTCTGAATAAGAACTAGTATTCTATTAATATTCCCCAGTTTGAGCCATTTCCTTCATCTAATGGTCATATATTAATATTCCCCAGTTTGAGCCATTTCCTTAATCTAATGGTCATACAGTTCATCATGTTACATCATATGACTTGATAGGAAGAATACATGATCACTCTTAAACATTTGTATCTAATACCGCTCACGACGGTGCAAGGGACCGCGTAGTAATGCTATTCAACAAGATTACATGATCATCTATGATAAAATCGTGGCTGGGATGGAATTCATCACAGGGATCAGTTTTGTTTGTTGTGATGGTGTTACAAATACATGTATGAAGGCAGTTTTATTTGCCTGTGGAGCCATATGAATGCTGGTCGGTATGCCGGCATCTTGTTCCACCCTCTCTTGCTATGCTGTGTTTAATTGCTACATGTGTATAGTGAGATTCTGCTGTTTCTTCGCCGAGGAATGCCCTTTATAGTGTACTGTGGCCGCAGTCTTAAGACTAGTAAACATGGTGAAAGATGAAGCACTTAATGGCATGTCTTCCCGTCATCCTTGTTATGCTGCGTTTAATTGCTTGCTTTTCATCGGTGCTGTCAGTATTAGGGCACTTCAGATTCACACTGACTCTTATCGGTTATTGGACACCGGTGCAGAATATCATTACTTCTAGTTGTAGCATAGCAGAAGCGATGGTCTGAAGGAATTAGTTAAACATCTAACATTTTCTCTGTCATTTGACTAAAATAGAAGTATAGCATACAGCTGAACTATTAAATATGTAATACAATGTATGCAATCGATTATAATTTTTGACCGAAACCAAGATTTATCGTGTTTGCAGGATAAATGAGAGTAAATGGACACCACGTGTCGATCGATATCCATGGTGCTGTTGGAGTATGTTGCTATAACGAATAGCAAGTCCCTTATTATTTGAATGTTTACGTACAATGAGAGGACAGATGTTTTGGACGGCGATCCTTGTTGGGGGGGTTGTACTTGTGACGTTTCAGAGTGGAACGGAAATAGCCAGACAAGACAATACTGATGATGTCATGATAATAGGTAAGTTGCCTGGCGGAATTTTACTGACTATAAAATCATCTTAAAATCTGTTAAATTGTTCGATATTGTTAAAAGATTTGATCAGCAACCAATTGCGAGAACCCATTATTTTTCTCGCTTAAAATAGAAACAAGTAGATACAAACCACGGTCCTGACATAGAAAAGAAATCCCTCCACCGTCTTGGACAGTACAATTCTATTTACGTTTGAAATGATGACAATGACTATTTTTCGGAATGCTGCGTTTATTATGTTCACTGAAACATTATTTTATATAATAGTATCACCTTAAAAAATGTTGAAGAGTTCCCGTTAAAAATGCTGTTTTAGCAAGTCTTCCTAAAACCGTACATACAAAAATGGTAAATGTATCAGTGGTATCTGGGCAGTGTGGAGAGGACAAAAAATATATGTTTGATATTTCGTTTCAAAGAACAGAATAATTCAGTATAATATCACAGAATATAAATTTTATTCTTTTGCCTAGCAAAACCGAATATTTGCGAATTTAAAGGGGCACCCTCTGGGGTCACTTTTACGAGAAGAAATTGCTATGATTCTGAGCAAATTCCGTTCACCGCACGTAGATTCCCTAGCAGGTTGCAGAGATATTGGAGTTTGAAGTCGAAATCTTATATTTAGGGATTTTATGCTAATGAGATTTGGTGAGGTCACCATGTGAACTCAAGATCATACAGTAAATCTTTGCTAGAATATTCAGAGAGCTATGAGTCTAATTTATTTCAAATTTACAATATTGCTTATTTATTGTATTATGCAAACATTGTATTTGGATAATGTCCAATTAATTTTAAGAATACGGCTTCTATAGCAACAAGTTACAAGAAGAGATTTGTTTTGAAAATTGTGTGCGGTTTAGGAAATTTGTTACCGGTTGATATGTTAACCATATTTTTGACACTTTTGGTGAATCAACTCAGAAAAGCGATATTCAATAACATTTAATCACAATGTGAATGGAATGCTAAAGAATCAGAATCCATGTATTTAAGAACAGCAAATAATCCATTATTTGTCAATGTAATTATGTCTAGTTCACCGCGTGACATCATCAAAGCCCATTTGCTATCCAGTCTTGTACCAGACCTAAACATCTTAGAAATGCAGTATGTCAACAAGACGGAATATCTTCTTTAGATATAGATTTTTTTCGGAATATTTTCAAAAAATATGGCAATAAAATATCTTTTCTCAAGCAGAAGCAGAATGGTTTTTGCAGCGTAAGTAGGCAATCGATGTTGAATCTAGAGGTATGAAGACGCGGAAAGTATTGCCTGCCCAATTTCTGATTAATAATACCGATTAATACAAGCAGTGAACCGCAGTGAAGACAGTTTGATATTGATTGTATTACATCAAGCTGCTCAATGGAAACTCTGATCTTAGTATGACACTCCCGGCATATCCCGTTGTGACACGGCACCAGTGGAATAAACGAAGAGTAAATCCAGTTTTGTTTCACGTTGAGGTTACCATGAACTAAATATCTCCAGACTGGTGAAATACCCATATGGCAACCACGAGGAGCGAATTTGCTGAATTCGTGCCAGCAGTAAATCCATACCACAATTAAACCCTAATTATTTGTTATCGCTAGCACGATATGGAACCATATTGTTCACCAGCAAATACTGGACATCTTCAAAGAAGTTCACGCAGAATGCTCCCCGAAAAAAAAGTGAAAAAAATATCAGCAGAACGTTGAAAATAGAGACTCGAGTTATGCGAAATTTTCAAATATTAATTACGAATGTATCACCTGGTTTCCAACTAGCAGGCCGGTCTCCACTCATTAACCAATCGCGGGCCAAATCATGCTTATATGCAAATACCTCTTTTGCACTTGGCCAGCTAAGAAGTATTACTCCCTTTATACCCATAAGAAGAGGTGATAAAGCGAAAGTCACATGTTTTTGCAATTTCAGTAAGCTCATCATCTGATACAGTACCATTGATGATATTAATGACCAGCTGCAAAGAGTAAAGATGACACGGGGAATCCTGTATGTGACTCCCTAAATAAAATGACTGAAATTGAGCATACATGTAGGATTGAATATAGATAAGTGTATCAAAACTAATTGTTCAATCAATCGCAATGTTTCCGTCTACATACTAATAGGATGATATATATTTTTTGTCATTTAGAAAGTGTTCGTATAACGGTATTTTCGTTATTTTGGGATTACACTATCTCAGAATAGCACAGATTCTAGTGCTGAATATTGGTCGAGTCCCGTGCGGGATTCGAACCTACAGTACTGGTGATTAGGTGCCGGACTCTGGGGTCGCTGGCTCGAATCTCGCACGGGACTCGACCAATTTTCAGCACTAGAATCTGTGCTATTCTAAGATAGTGTAATCCCAAAATAACGAAAATACCGTTACATTCTAATATCTCATATTGTGTAACCGGGAGCCTGATGTTTAATCCAGATCCAAGTCGCTTTGTTCGTTAGACAATAAAATAAGTTTAAACTAACGAATCCAGATACGGACACGTAAAGGAATATTAATTGGTCATCAAAAAGGCTAATTCAGTGTTGAGAAATAAGAGAAAAGGAATAAAAGATAATATCACCATGCAATTCATGGTAAATTAGTTAGTGGTTGAGATAATTTATCGCAAAGGAACTGCCAAATTGGGATTGAAATGTACACTCCTACATGTATATTGGTCAATTCCCGAATTCTAGGGCAAAAGGCGAAATGCAAATTCTCGTCCCATATATGGACATTTGATTTGTAGGAGAGTGTTTCGAGATATCTGAGACATTTTATAACGAAAATGGCTAGCGCCATCTATCATCACCACAGCATCATCTTCGGACAGCTAGTATTGAGGCGTGTTTTACAGCTGATGTTTGAAACGCCTCCTCCCCCATCTCTCACCCAACACACAGTGTTATCTCACAGAAAGAGCCCCACGTCCGCCCGAACTACATACAACACCGGGTGGTTGATTTTGCAGATATACGCGGAACTTGATATAAAACATTTAAAACTGTGTCAAATTGGTATCAGGACTTAGAACATATTTTCGTATACATTGACTGTTACAACCTCAATTTTATGGACCAAAATTAGCTATTCATGCGTCACATTATTTTGTTCTGTTGCCTACCGCTTTATTAGTCTTTCCTGAATGTTACACTAGGTTGTCCAAACTTCCAAGAACCGTATTACTTGATGCAATAGATGATAGAGGATGAACTGCCTCTAGAATTTTGTTACGAAAGTCGTTCAATCTGATTGAATTATAAAAAGAGAGCTTATACAAAATATTGCAGCAAGGGTCATTATCCTAGATAATATTCACTATGCTTGAAAATAATTAAATTTTGAGCGGCGGTGAACGTGCTTTTTCATTCTCTGAAATTACCATGCTATACCTTGAGAAGTGTCACTGTCAACGTCACAAAACACTGGTGCAGAAACTTAAAAGACAGGGCTATTCCACCAAGCGCCTACACTCAAAGTTTCTCAAGTTTGGCGATACATATCGCATGCTGATAGCAAAATACGAACGTAGCGTGCAAGATATATGGCGCTACGTTTCGTAATATATGGAGCTACGTTTCGTGTCTAATTCCGCTTAACCCGGAGCTAGGGGCCGTATGAACCCATGTACTTCAAGAACCTCATGGTACTCATATGAACAGTCACAATCAAAGCGTGACTGAGATGCATCATTCTTTAGATGACGACTTTACAGCGAATATTGTGGATTAAGAATACTGATCAGCGATACGGATTTGATATTTTTGGAACATCATGATGTCTTGCCGGCATCATTGAAAACTGTTGACCGCTTCTCTCTTGCAGGAAACAAGCCTATGTTTATGTATACTATGATTGTCTTTTTGAATTTGGTGCTAATACTGTTATATGGAAAATGGAATAGATCTTTGGATTATGGACGCGGATATTCTCTAATGGACGACGGCTGGATTATGAATGACGGACTAGACGCTTGTAATTTGATTGATTTCGATGCACTCCGTGACCACTGGACGGAATTATTTGCAGATAAGTGCATATGGTGTGTGCATGAGATGTTTTGAACGGTAAAATACATATCTGTATGCATACAGGTGTCAGAATGTTTAATATTCTGAGTGTTGGATATGAAATTAATAGCAGCCTACACAAGATCACATGGTACGAGTTCAGCAACATATTTATTACAATTTATCTCAGGTGTTCCAGAAGCGGATAGAGAAGGAACGTTACCACAATCTCGTGAGAATACTCACACTCATCGCATGATGTTCTGTGGAAACCAGACACTCCGTGGAATCAAAGCCGTACACATGGATAATCCGGAAGGTATTTTCGTGATGATCAAATCAGGTATGTATTGATAGAAGATTATAAGCGTGCTTACTGATGGAGACACGACCTTAAACGGTAATCGCTTCCATTAAAATTCCATTTACTTAAACTGTTCTCTCTGTCGGTAATGATAAATCAGGCAACTAAATTTCATTCGGTGTTTGTTTTGTTGATGATCGATGTAGTTCTGAATTGCATATGTGCTGCGACAAATTATCTGAGAAACCGTTTATTACAGGCGGTACATCGTAAATTAATAGTATATGATCATGGGTCATGCGTATTAGGGAATTAGGGAATGAAAATATCAATAAAATGTTATTAAAATCTATCGCGAACAGCCAGAAAAAAAGGTCACTCTTTGATGGTGATCAGAACTGATCATCATCTTGATGAGGTGATGAGTTGGAGCCATCACCTTTAAATGGTGACGGCCATCACCTTTTAATGGTGATTATGTTGCCTTATCACCATTAAAATGTGATGACCTAAATTTACCATCATTGTTCATAACTCTTTCGAGGTGATGGCCATCATTTTTAAAGGTGATCATAAAAAAGGTGATGGCTCTAACTCATCACCTTTTCTGGGAGATAGTTATCACCTTTTTTCTGGTTGTGCGAGTTGTCGAGATAGTTCGTTATTTGTTATTCGATTGATACTTCAAGGGTATCATCAGGGGTACACTCTACATCAGGTCATCGAGACATTGATGCCTACAATATAACTATAACCCAGATGCTCTATTTAATCTCGGCAGTTTTGTATTGAAATTCATATTTCGCATAGATTTGAGATGTCAAATCTTGGAACTTGAAATGAAACATTGAATAATAACAGTCGTTTTGTTTCAGAAAACAATTAGGAAAAATTAATTAGCCATCTTATTCATCCTCTCACATTGTAGTACTGGATTTGATGAACCGTCAGACCTGGTTCTTTGCGGTGGAAGGACCATGTAGATATGTTTCATTGGCCATGGACTCATTTTATGGCGGCCACGACCTCCTGGAAAACTATAACCAAAACCTTTTCACACGGCACGACATGTGTTGTGTCCGCTACAGGCGATTGACGGGAAACAAAAGTACTAAAACTTTGTCGACGCTCAGAAAAGGAACAGAAAAGGTCTTGACAGATACTGTAAATCTATTACAGTGGACATCGGCATGTGTGCTTTATGAGGATAAGCAAGGTAATAATGTAACTTACATATAAGTAAACACACACGGATATTTATATTTATATTTATCATATTTATTATATTTTATACACACACTGTCTACAGCATTGAAGTCTTCTTCTTTATACCAACCCTTTTAGAGAGCATCCTTCCGTGTATTGGATATTACCTATCTTTAGAGGAGATCGGATTCGGGACGTATTTATTATTTCTTCTTGCAATTCTCATAATTCGTTTATTTCCAGAAGAATTCTTATAAGTTGTTTATTTCCACATAGTTATAATGTGACTACAATCAGTCAAACACTTGTTTTCAAAAATTGTCCCATTTACCACAGGAAAACACTTCTGCGAAATCATTATGATATGTGTGTACGGGGTTTGACATGACGGCCATTATTATTACGCGGAGGATGTCTCTCAGGAAGATACCTGAAAAACTTGAAAAACCACTCGGGTCTAGAGTACAGAGTGAAACACTATGGAGCACTACACAAATCATGGTTTTCAGATGATAATGTTTTGGGGTTCTTCGCTGGTCGATCCATTTAAAAAAAGTAAAGCTACAGCTTGCGGTTCGATTTGTTCAGCTGATACTTTTCAGCTGGGTGGCTTCAGCTGATCCTTTCCAGCTACGGACAATCCTAATCAATGTACATTCTTGACTAGTTGGCCATGCCAAATACATGTACTGCTGGTTCAACTTGGCTATTACGGTCGCTCCCCTCTTTCAAGAAACCAGCTTGTACTTATTTATATTCTTATCTCTAGTCCGCTGTTTTTATTTCTGTTTTTTTTTGTGGTCATAATATTGTCAGGCAAATACGGCGGGCTACAGAATGTCGAATCGGACGTTTGTATTAAATGTATCTGGTTAACCTTCAATGGATTGGCTGCAGGTAAACTAGATATATTCATTGCTGGGTGAATTAGCTGGTGGATCGGTTCTTGATTGTCATGTAATCAGCAATAAGTAGTCTTTGATCGAGTAATTTCCTGTTTTTTTTTCCAAATAAAGGCCTCTTAAATACCAAACGCAGGAGGTTTCTGATTGCGGGTTTCTCTGTCGGCCTGTCTTCCTCTGTATGAGTGTTTCAATAACAGTTCAGGAAATTTGGTTATACATATCACACACTGATAGCACAGTACGTTCAAAGCGTACAATATCGTTGGGGCTAAATCTGGGGCTAAGGCTGGGGCTTGGGGGTCGTATGAATGACAGAGATACAATATACTCTGGAAAACGGCTTGGAAATGCACTTGAATTAACAAATACTTGAGTGATACTGGTCAGATACATGTACAATGCACGACCACGATGCTGTTTCTGTATCTGCTTCTATTATTTAAGGACCGCGTGGTTCCTATCAGACACTGCCCATTAATTTCAATATTGCAGACTCTAGAAAGCACCAGCTCTTACAAACTCTCGATGAACAAGGCATAAGGCATATGGTCAGAAATCGAAGAACCACTGGACTGCACGATTTTTTACGAGACTGTATGGAGTTCCAGGTAGATCATTATATACAGGTGTGGGTGATCGTGAACAATCAATCTGTCAACAGGTTGATGTATGAGGTGAGTTCAAAAGGAAGACACAATGGTTTATATCAGCATCGTCAGCACTATCCTCTGAATTGACAAATTATACTGATTCACTTCCAGGAAAGATTCAATACGAAATATACGATATATAACGCCCCGAGGCAATTGCACCAGTTTTCATAGTTGCAGCGGAATCTCTTCAAGAAACAGGCATAATGGCCGAAATTTTAAATTTCTATCGATTATTTGTCATAAGAAAGCTTGGCCCATCACATTTCCATGTTGAAAAATGACGAAAACCAAAACTCATACGCGTGTACAATAAACTCACATGACCAAAAATTCTTGAATCTGGGTAGAGAAGCTGTCAGTAGATTTCATTGCTGTTATGCGAAGATATACTAAAATTAGTGGACAGTAAGCGTATATTTTCACGTTGAATCAATGGGGATCACAACCTCTCGAATGCAAACCATTTGACTGATAACAATGGGATATTAAATTACTGTAGGCCTGCTACTTCTAACAGTGGTGTATTTACAAATAGGGGATTTTCGCCACGCGTTTGTTTTATATAAAAGTAATTTTCGAATCAATGAGATAATCACAGAAATCACTTGGATCTCAAAGGATTCCTATGTTTGCTAAGAATGCACAATTAATATGCAATTTAAGGTGAATGAGTGAGTGAATAGTAGGCTTTAACGTCGTTTTCAACCTTGTTTCATTCATATCACGACGGTGCCTATGCCAGAACACGAGAGTGCTCATAGTTCTTATTACCCTGGACACTGATCAGCCCAGCCAGTACAGCGCCCGGTCACCCATCCAAGTATTGACCGAGCTTAACGTTGCTTAACTTCGGTGATCTGACGGGAACCGGTGTGTCCAACGCTATAAGCCGTATGCAGTATAAGCAAACACTTAACTTTGCTAAAAGTTTTCATAATTTTTAATTGCTTTATATTTCAGGTCAGTGTACATTCCGAATATTTTCAAGGATTAGTAATTACCTCGAGGTGGATGATCTGGACAGAAACACTAAACTTGTACGCGGCCAAAAATTTGCTTCTCTTCAAGAATTTAGCCATACTGCAGAAGACAAGTAACCTGATGGTAAAGTGTGATAAATAAGTACAGGTCACAATCTATGTACATTGTAACCCCCCACCCTACGTACATGTACAGAGCCTTAAAACTGAACGAAGGAAGCACCGTTCCTGAAAGCCCGAATAGAAAACTATGAATATTTTATTTCAAACATTTAGTATATTTCCGGTTCTGAGCTCAAAATAATGAATTCTATAATGTATCAAGGTTATAAGGGTTTATAAAGTGGTCGCCATATCCAATGATCTTTGAGTAGCATTGCTGTATGAATTCACTCGAGTAGGGGACGCTCCCACATGTCGCGATTTATTAAAACATAAAACTGTCTGAAATGTGGAGGTACATGTAGCTAAATCATCCTACTCTGTTAATAGCGAGATCGTGGTTATCAAGCTCAACGAAGTGTTTGGTGAAACTGGTCGGTTGCATGATTGTAACCACGTTCCAGTGATTTCTGATGATTTGATAGGATATCGCACGTTGACCAAATAAACAATGTACATTTTATTGTATGCGACATTCTAATTTAAGCACACAGAGCGATTAAGACTCCTCAATGTATACTCAATGTTCGTGTTTCAGAAAGAGAGGCATTATCGCATTAAGGCTAACTTCGGTGACGATCAGCAACCAAAGTTCAAGACAGCTGTTTCATGGGATGCATCATTCCACGTCCATGTCTACCGTGATGTAATGCCCTATTCCAAATACAGGTTGAATGGCGTGGTGTTTAACGTGTCGACAAAAGAAGTAATTATCAATGTTGTTATGAAAATAACTGCAACTGTGTTTCGAAAATGTTCGTCAAGATGGCATGAAAAATGTTGCTATTGTTTATATATAATTCTAAACAAGATAAGAAAAAACAAATCTCAAGGCAAGATGATAGTGAATTAACAGTTCCGTTTATAATGAATCTAAGTACGGAGATGGCAAGCCAAATATTGTTGTCTTTTATTTGTAAATATATATATATGAAAGAAAAAAGGATGTAAGATAAGCTAACTATATATTTGTTTGCAAATTATTTACATCTTACAGTGGCCGCCTTTCATCATGAAGAATAATATAAAATATACCGGTTTTTGTGTGGATCTCTTGGAAGAAATCTCCCAAAGGCTCAATTTTAGGTAGGTAATCAAACACATCATGTCAAGCATAGGTCATGAATTACATGTGCATTCCAATCATCGTTTTGAATGGGCTTACCTGGCCTTTTCGGAAGACTAAGTTTCTTAATCGCTATTCTCTAATCGCTATTTATCGTATAGTGCATGCAGTCAGTAATTTTTTACACATGAAGGGTTATACATTATGTTCGTTGGCAGCATGATCCCAAATTATAATGTTATGATAATGGGTGAATGTTTTCACCTTCATATAAGAACGCATTTTCCATGTCTTATCGTAAAGGCTATTTCGAAATAACTTTTGAAAATTCACAATATTCAACGCATTTTCTTCACCGTAACAGTTATCTAAATATATTATTAAATATTTAACACACAAATGTATTTGCTATAATATAGTCTTCACCTTCAGCTATAAGTTTATGGAACCGAGCGATAATGAATGGGGAACACTACAGACCAATGGTGCATGGACAGGCATGATGGGGCAGCTTGTTAGAAAGGTATGACTTTTGGAGACAGAAATGTGTTAGCAGGCATGGCCCACATATGAAACTGTATACGCTATCTTCGAAATGTCAAAAAATCAAGAACTAACGTTTCGCCCATCATATTTCATATTGGGTTTATTTGGGAGCATGTGTATATCCCTCCAAATAGAGTTTCATGGGTAAATTCTAAATAATGGTGTGACTAATGATTGTGGCCTTTTTATGTATAAATGTATCTATTTCACATCCTATTTTCCCTAACTTATCAGGTAGACAGTCAATGTAGACAGTGTAGACAATCCCACAACTATTTCGCGGAAGTAGTGCGTGTGTGTGGAGGGGGGGGGGAGAGGGAGGAGTTGAATTATTTACTGTATTCAGAATACCGGTCTGTAGGTCCAGGCGCCGACAATATGCGCCCAACCTTGTTAATATATATGCTCGTTATATATCACTGGCCTATTTGATGGTATAATTGCTTCCATGTCTGTACTGCACGAGAAGGTGAACACGTACCACAGATTTTCACCACTCTCATATAATACGACTGATATATTTTATCCAGGACGTAGATATCATGGTAGGCGCTATATCAGTACAGGAAGAGAGAGAAGCAGTTGCAGATTTCTCCTACCCGTTTTTTTACGACTATAAAGCAATCATCATGAAGACTAGGGATAAATCCCTTGACTCGCTAGATTTGATAGACCCATTCGACTGGGCCACACGGGCTTCCATGGTGCTTTGTGTCCCCACCATGGCACTGATATTGTGGCTATGCGAGAAATTCCATCCACAGAACATGAAGAGCGTTGTGAGAAAGGCGGATGAACAAGACGACTTCAAAACGTTTGGCTACTGTGTTCTCTATCTAGCCGGAGCATTACTCTCTGAAGGTAAGGAATTAATATTAATATATTTAATAATACAATTACTTCATCACTTTTTCAAGATGTCCACATGCACATCAAGAATAAAAGCGGGACTGAGATACTAATCACAGGTACAATTTTTGGTTGTTCGATGTTTTTAGATATTCTGTCAGAATATTGGCCTGTGGGGTCACATGACCTCTTTTCAGTACTCTTTATATGTTGCCGTTAACGTAGATCGGTATAATTTATACATAGAACGCATTTTTATGATATCCACCTTCATCGTGGTGGGAAATGAACAGGTGGTATATAATATTATCTATTAACAACAACATCGACAAAGACACCCACTGCTGATCAACTCACCGAGAGTATTTCATTCCAGAATCAAGCTGTATTCATATTAACACCAGCTTAGCGGAATGCTATAATATAGGCCCGGAAACTTTTCCCCGCTTTCTTAATGTCGGACACGGCTTGTTCGATGAGGTACGTTCTCTTTGTGAATATGAATTATTTGGTTTTGAAGGAATTTATGTCAACAATGATTTTGCTTTGACGTGTTTAACAGGTGGAGAGGATAAATGCCGAACCCAGACTAGTCGAACAATCATCGCCTTCTGGTGGATGTTTGCTATTGTAATAGGCGGAGTATATACCGGCAACCTTGTAGCCGCACGCACAGTCAAATCCGTATCCCTACCTTTCGAAACCATGAAAGATTTACTGAACCAAGATGAATACAAATGGGGCATAGAAAAAGGCGACTATCTGTCAATGCTCCTTCCGGTAAGTTATTATACAGAATTGCGCCCTGTGTGCGACATCATGATTCGCCCGCTGATGACAGCCGACACTCTACGAGGGCGAATGAGTGGGATATCGTCCGTCAAGAGCTGACAGATCTGCCACAGACCACTGCGCACAATAACTGCTATATCGAATGTCTCTTAAATAATCTCAAATGACGCAGTTTCGTTTTTAATATCAGAAGATGAAAGTTGGCAAACGCATGATTCAACTTTGTGTGCCAATATGTCTCAATTTTTTTTAAGTTCGGAGTAATGTGGTACCGTAACATTGATTCAAATGTTAGTATTGATATGGTAACATTGATAAAAATATTGGTAATAATATGGTAACATTGATATAAATACTGGTATTAATATGGTAACATTGATATAAATGTTGGTAATAATATGGTAACATTGATATAAATACTGGTATTAATATGGTAACATTGATATAAATGTTGGTAATAATATGGTAACATTGATATAAATGTTGATATTAATATGGTAACATTGATATAAATGTTGGTAATAATATGGTAACATTGATATAAATACTGGTATTAATATGGTAACATTGATATAAATGTTGGTATTTATATGGTAACATTGATATAAATGTTGGTAATAACATGGTAACATTGATACAAATATTCACGAGAGTAAATGCAAGAAGTGTACTTCCTCATATATTAAAAATAGGACTGAGAAATACGACCCTCGATCTCGCTCAGCAAATAAATATCAGCGTTTGTATTATTATGTTATTAACCAAGTGTTTTCATATTGGCGTTATAGGTCCGAGGCCTGCCGTATTGGCCGCAGGCCGAGGGACAATACGGCTGACCGAGGACCTATAACCATGCCAATATGAAAACATTTGGTTAATGACATTTTTATTACTTAACTCACGTACAAATTTTTTTCATCGATTATAATACATGCATCAAGGAATATTTTAGTACAGCGACTCCCCCCAAATCGGAATATGTATTTCTTCCTTCACAATAGGCCTATTTCCTACGATTATTATTATTATGTGCTTTTTGAAGTGCCATTATCGTCGGAAAGTCGATTCCCTCTACAGTAACGCCATCAGAAACGACGGCGATAATCGGGACGGTGAATAGGCCGATCATCTTCAATCTGGGCAGGGGTCTTCAGCGTATGAAACGGAGTCAAAAAGATACAAGCAGATGAAATACTAATTTAATTTGATAAGAACGGTACTGCAGAATACAACCTTATAATCTGGTGCAAATTTGGTCCAAATCCAGTCCCGATTTGAGGGTCGAAGACGTATCATGCTATGGAGACCCTAATTTTCAACATCATTTTACAGGTGTTTCGTCCGCATAATTTCTATCGGTTCTATCCATATGTGAATAACTCTTCTAGCTGCAAGTCTGACATCTTCTGTCTTAAAATAGCACTGTAGTCATCGCTTCGTTCATCAGTGCACTGCTGCAAGTGTTGGATCGCTGTTTTGTCGTCTGCTTGTGCTTAGCACGTCGATGTCACGCTCGCGTCACTATAGTCTATTTCAGCATGACTCACCTCACTTGATTTCAAGGTTTGTGTATCGGCACGTATAGCTCTATCAAATATTCTAAGCCATTGAATATCCGTTCAAACTCGGAGAAATCAGTGACATCATTCGGAGAAGATCGCGAATCGAGGATCGTTCATCATCAGCGTCGCCATGTTGAAAGTCATATTGGCCCGGGCCATATTGGCCCTGTTTTCCCGTATTGGACTGGCTTTTCCGTATTGGCCCGCCTTCCTCATATTGGCCCGGTTTGGGGTCATATCAAGTAGTCCTATTTCCTTGTATTGGATTCATATGATTGATAGTTGATTAATAATCGTGAATATTATGAGAAAATAGATCGCTCAATCGTTTAAATTCTGCACAAAACTGTGTTTTTAACCCTCAATACGTAGGTTTGTATCAAAAACAACTCCATTATCTCACCTCCTGGAAATCGTATGAAACTAAACCTTGTGGCAGCTGGTATTGAGTCAAATTTTACCTAGTAAGCTCTTGCCAATTCCATCATGGCTCTAGTGTTACCCAAACCAGAATAGATCTCAGACTGACGAAATACAAGAAAGCAGACAAGAGCCAACTGCCGAATTTGAGCGTGGCAATCTCTACTTTCGTGCTGCTATTTTTCATGAAAAATATCGCGTTGGAAAGGTCACTTTCTGCAGTTTTCTTATCATCGGCTTAATTCCGAACGACGGCAAATAACGACAGCTACGATGGGAATTCCCTCCACCAATAACGATTATCCACGATGGTTGATTAATTTGCGTCACCTTTTTTGTTAAGCGTAGCGTTGTAACTTTATTTTCTTTTATATATTTGATGTATGTACATAAATCCAAGCGTCAGACCCGAAAAATAGTAGCCAGCCATCGTCCAGTGTCTGAAATTAATCTATTTTACGTCATACTTTATATAGCAATTGTCTTGAAGAAATTCAGCTTTGGTATATTGGCTCATCATTTGTAATCAAATGAAGGTTGTAATTTATATATAGACCGAGACTTCTTTGATCTGGAATCCATTTGAATTTCGATATGTTTCCTAGGAGTGGCTGACCTATATGTCGGGCCATCCCTATCACCAAATTTAGAAGAAGAAAACGGATTCAGCTATGGGAACAATGTCACCCTACACCATCGGTGTGTAGGTTCTAATTGGATCGTTGATACAGAATTTTGGAGATTTTGTAGACTAAAGTTAGTTATTGGGTGTAAGCGTAGAAATTGATTTGTCTACGAAGATGTTCTCGTCTGAAGCGGCGAGTATCTGGAAGGGACAACAAGATGAGTGAAAGTTACATGTAATAATGGAGCGACGACAAAGCTCTAATGATAATAAATATGTGGATATCTTTAGATCATTGACGTCGTCTATCCATCTACCAAGGAGTCCCTCTTTGGATAGTCCTATTGATAGAAGTACCCTTCCCCAAGCAAACCAAGTACTGAGAAACCTCAATTCGCAAGAAATTCTAGCAAATCTCCAGAGTAAAATCGTGATAGTTCCAGCAGACAAAGATCCAAATAATATAATACCCATATTACTATTACCAGGTGCTGGTATTAAAGAATTGAGTGTAAACATATCATCAAATACGTCTACTTAGTCCCATGCTGCATTTACTCTGGAAGATTTATTTAACAATCACAAAATGTTTCTCAGAGAACGAGATATTTGTCTTCCAACCAAACATAACGACTTACCAAAAGTATAAATCACCATACAAAGTTAGATTCATAGCTGGTTCTAGAAGCTGCATCACCAAGCTTCTTTCAATCCTGTTGACGAGAGCCTTCAGAAGGTAAAAGCATCTTGGGAAAAGTATTGCGCCACTATTTCTAAAAACTCTGGCGTTGAATGCATGTGGATATTGAAAAAGTCCAAATGTCTTTTTGCTAAAGGTTTCATACCGTACAGACATGTTTCTCGACTATCTATACTACAATCCCTCATCAGGACCGTCTAAGTTCATTAATAGCATCTGTGTTCAAGAAAACTGATCGTAGATATACTAATGTCAGAAGCCAAAAAGCGTTTTTTCAGCTCTACTACACACAAAAGATATCATTCATGGTATGTTTCGTTATTTTTTAGAGTTACTTGAATTTCTCACTAACAATATTTATGTTAAATTTGACAAAACAATATATCAACAGCCTATAGGTATTCAAATGGGTACTAATTGTGCACCCCCATTGGCTGACTTGTGTCTGTTCTCTTATGAATATGACTATATGCATGCGCTTAAAAAATCAATTCAAAGCTCGTTCCTTCTCATTCACCAAACGCTATATAGACGATCTCCTCGCTGTGGATAATCGCTATATAAATGACTCAGTGAAGGATATATATCCACCTTCACCGGATTTCAAGGAAACTACAGATAGCCCTACCGGCAAATCATCTTTAGACGCATATCTCTATAAAAATGAGGCGGGCCTTCTCTCTCGTCGACTTTATGACAAAAGAGATGAATACAATTTCGACATCTTAGACTATCTTTTTCTGGACAGTAATATTCCAGTGGGACCTACATATGGCGTATACATATCTCGCCCAGTAGCATTTGCTAGATCCTGTATTAAATGTGACGATTGTAATCAACGTCACAAAACATTGTTGCAGAAACTTATAATACAAGGCTATACCACCAAGCGCCTCCTCTCAAAGTTTCTCAAATTTGGCGATACATATCACATGCTGATAGCAAAATACGAGCATAGCGTGCAAGATCTTCGTAACCCGGGGCTAGGGGCCGTATGAACCCATATACATTAAGATCATCATGGTGCTCATAGGAACAGTAACAATCAAAGCGTGACTCAGATACATCATTCTCTAGATGACGACTTTACAACGAATATCATATGGATTAAGAATAATGATCAGCGATAAGGATCTGATATTTTTGGAACATCATGATGTCTTGCCGGCATCATTGAAAACTGTTGACCGCTTCTCTCTTACAAGAAACTAACCTATGCTTATGTGTACTATGGTTGTCTTTTTGAATTTGGTGCTAATACTGTTGTATGGAATATGGAATAGGTCTTTGGATTATGAACTCGGATATTCTTTAATGGACGACGGCTGAATTATGAATGACAGACCAGACGCTTGTAACATCGAATGAAACATTCCTATAGTTTAATGGTAGTGAACTAAATTATGCAGTTTGTCTTAAGCCCGGCGCACACTGTCGTTAGCTGCTTGTTCAAATTTCATTCGTGCAAGAATAATGCCTACTTACTTACTGTTATACATGGTAAGTGACTGCACTATATTTACCCATGGTATGTTTATTTATGGACGAAAATATACCTATATTGTGCATGTACCGATGGCGCGCATGAAAGGAAAGTACATTCTCCACGTCATGCAGAAATTATTGAACACAACAGTTTCGAAGAAAAGAGGATGAGACTCTTGACTGTTTATCTGATACCAGATATTTGTGTTACAGTTTTTCTCATGCCTAGTGCAGTTGGTCTTAAAGTTCATAACAGGACAATATTCTCAGTGGGTGGAAGTATTCTCAGTTTTTGTTTCACACCTTCATTTCTACGTTATGTATGGAGAGAATGCACTTTCGATTCTTGAGCGTTATTGGTATATACACATTATATGTATATTTTTGTTCATAAATAAAACATACAATGGGTAAATGGGTGAGGTGGTATACTTCCAAGTGTTATATACATATACACAATACATTATAAGGTCAGATAAATAAATTAACAAATCCACAAGTGATTTTTTTTTTACTCATTCTGTACTGGCATTGACGCGAAGCTAATTTCATCCACCAGTTTTGCAAGGCAAGCGATACCGCCACGGAATAACTTTTGACTCGTACATTGTTTCTCAGAGAATTACCCAAGTGTGGAAAGTTCCAGTTTACTAGCCCAATTTGTAGAATACTCCATTCCACATGCTATTATCAAATTATACTTACTGAGCAAATATGGTTATTGTAGTAGGATTTCCTATTATTAATTTACTTCATTCTCTGTATTTTTCAGAAATCAAAAGATGACACATATCGCGAATTGTGGCTGAGAATCGAAGAGTTCAACAAAACTGACGACATCGTATTGAGTGGGAACGTATCACAGCATATTGAAAACGTAAAAAGGGGGAATTATGCATTCTTCAATGATGAATCAATTCTGTCACTCGTAGTAGCGAAAGATCAACAGCAACTTGCATTGGCCAAAGAACATTTCTTACCAATACATTTTGCAATTGGATTCCATGAGCATTCAACATACAAGGATCTTTTTTCGAAAGAGTGAGTTTTTAAATCTATTGGTGATTCTCGTGTAAAGCTACATATATATGTCTCATGATTGAAATACACTTGATCTCTTGTATGGAAAACAATCCGTACAGTTAAGATAGTAAACTGCCGGATTACATATTATTCAAATGATATTTTTGCATGAACAATATGCAAATTGGGTCAATTTCCTACACGTTTACGGCACCGTTTCCAATTATCGTTCGCGAATGAATCGTTTATTTCGTCAAATTTTCTCGAAGTCGCGATTTTCCAAGGCGCGAGGGAATGGTTGTTTTTCTTCAAAATAAACGATTCATTCGCGATCGCTGTTCGAATGGGTTTTTTTTCTGTTGGCAATCGTTTTTCAATCGAGAAAATTCTCGCGAATAAAAAGCGATATCGCGATTCAATCGCTTTTTAATCGAGAAAATATAAACGATTGAAAAAAAAACGATTGAGGATTATAGCCGAAAGTAGTACGCCATTGGTTCAGCCTGACTGACCCGCATACACGTTCGAGTTTCTAACACTTCAGTCAGACTATATAAAGTTCGATCATTTTTTCTTCTTCCTTTTCCATTCTTTGCCTAGTGTAAAACTATAGCGTGTTTCTGTACAGTTGGCGGTTATATAGATACGATGGGGATATTGAAAGAAATTGAAAAAAATATCTATATATATACATAGGAATAATGGTTATGCATATAATTATAACTTCATATTTACATATATTTTGTACGGGACACAGGCCCGGATATGGTCAGACTGGGTCATTTGCACTTGCAATTTCGTCTATTATTTTGGGTATTTCTGTGTTTTAAAGCTGGTATTATTCCAGATTTCTTGTGTAGTATTTTTCGTGAACGTTTTTGGCATCTGTGCGGGCTGAACTTTTGAGTTGATTCATCAGATTTTCGCTGTACGCGTGGTTTTTTGTCCTACGATCACCATTTTCCTTGTGTAGATAGATGGCGCTGTATTGAATATAACATTGTCATACGGGGCTTTTGAGTCTTCGCAAGCACTTAATTATTAATATATAGCGCGGGCTATTTGTAAAAATTTTCACAACTGGTTAATCCAGTAAGAGATGAAATTATATAATATTCAGTTGGTTTTTGGCTTGAGCTTCTCTTTGGAATCATTCATAGTTCATTTATCAAAATATAAAATTAAAATAAAAAGTATTGTACATATGCGAATCCAACCGTTACATGCGATTCAATCAAAAAGATATGTATTTGATATAAATATGAAATCACTGCCGCGAATATTCTTATAATAAATAAAATTAACTTGATGGTGATTTTTTTAACTTATTCACATCTCAATAGTTTAAAAACTGTACCAAAACATGAATGGATACCCTTTCCTAATGTATGTTTTACTATAACAAAATATACATATTTAATTACACTATTTTTCACCTTAATTAACCTAGAAATTCTCGGCTGGAGGGCTAAGCTGTTCTGGGTTATCGCCATGCGCCCATTCACACCTCTATGAAGCCTGTGCCGTAATCATTCTGATAATGCAATCAACGAACTCAAATCCACTTATGACCTGTACCCGGTATTTACAAAACAAGATATTGTGACTATCATCCTGTATCATTAATACATTGTCGACTCACACGATTATTGAATAAACATGTAATTTTGTCATTTACGCTTCGCCAGAGTAAATCTGAGCGCGAACGTCACAGGAAGCATGGTACAGGAATATGAAAAGATATTTCCAGCATACGCCCTACTTCGGCTTGTAGGAGACTATAGATCGTGAATCATATATATTATTCGGTTATCTTACGCATTTATACAGTATAGTATAGTAATATAGGTTTTTCCATCGACAAATCCGCAATCAACATTACATGTAGTTCCCAGTTCGCGGATAGAGCGGCGTACGACGGCAACACGGCCTATGTGTCAAATATCACTCCGCCTCACGATTCTCTCGCGCCTTGAAAAAAACGATTCTCTCGCGATTGAAGATTCGCGATCAAGAACGGATCGCGCATGGGTAAACGATTCAAAAACGATATCGCGAGAGAATGTTTTTTTCCAGAAAAGGTTCAATCGTTTTTTCTCATTTTTTTTCTCGATATCCTCGCGACTGATTCGCGATTGATCGTTTTTCAATCGAGAAAATTGAAGAAAAATCGCGACTGAAGAAAAAACGATTAATGGAAACGATCCCTAATAATACATTCAATCTCATTGGGATTAAACCATTGTCTATGTGAAAACACACGATTTCTAACGCATATATTTTCATTTTGCAATGGTGGACTTCCTTTAAAGTGATATGTCATTACATAGAAGATTAAACAATTCAAAACACATTGTTATAATGTGGATGTAGTTTTCTTAGCCGTTCTTATAATGACGGCATATACACACGATTCGATAAGTATATTACCAGTACCTTGGTACAATTAATCTGCGGCCATAGATTGTTTTCCCTTAATATTTATTATAATTATTATAACAAGATCATGATTTCAATTCGCATGCAATTTCCTTTGCAGAATCATGGCATTTCAAGAAATTGGTCTTACGGAGGCGTGGCAGCGTAGATGGTGGCCTAAGATTACTCGCAGAAGCAGGTCAACAAGCACAGCAAAGCCCATTTTATTAAATGAGGTCCGTGGGATTCAGGCTATCCTGTTTTACTCGTTGCTATTTTCAACGTCAGTATTAATCATAGAAATGCTATACTATCAGTTCATGAAAATATATCGCTGTAAAAAGGCTCAGGCAGATATAACGGACAACAAATCAGCGACTTACCCACATTGGAACAGTTCGGAATATATTCCCATATATTTTGTTCCGTTTTAAGTAGCGTACATCAGCTCAGAATGTTTTGAATAAAGTATTTTCTTGCATATATTATCATTGGACAATGGAGTAAACGTTTCGCTGTATATTGTATCCCGCGTACACTGATCGGGCTTTTATGATTGATTGAGAACTGGGCTTCTAGAATCTGCAAAGCATCAAGAAACTTTTTCCAAAAATAGGCGTGTTTGATTGGATCATTCAACTACACGAGCTGAGAGCACTGCTTTCCCATGACAATGACGTTGTCGTCATGACATTACAGAAGGACGTTACACTGAAAATGTATCAGTTACGGTGACGCAATAATAAAGCCATTAAGATTTAATAGCGCGTTAACTTTCTATAAAGATATCCGTCTGTCACACGGTCTGGACACCATATTGCAGACTTACCCCCGAGGAAGACGGGTAACTTGAGGTAAAGTTTAGCAAGGATTCCAGCCAATGAGGTACGGTTGACGTCTGAGAATTAACAATGAAAATGACAATATTATTATTCTAAACAAAAGAAGGATTGCAAAAATAAAGAATATAACACAGACGTTGGGGACTGTGAAGAAATAGCCGTGTCCATCTGGTATCAGATGGGGGTGGGGCAGCAGGCGGGTTAATGATTGATTTGTCTATAAGGCGTTCGACTGTTTTCTCCATAACCTGTTACTGGCGGAACTCGCTGCACATGGCATGAATGATACCAGTGTTTCGCTTTTTAAAAGCTACTTAGGAAACAGGTACCAGAGGGTTAAGCTCGGTAACACTGTTAGTGATTGGAAGAAAATTGTAAATGGTGTGCCTCAGGGGTCAATATTGGGGCCCATTTTATTTAACACTTCTATCAATAACCTATTTTATTTTGTGAAATAATCTACTCTTGTGAATTATGCAGATGATAACACCCTGAGCGCCATTGAGCACACTCTTCAGGAAGTAATAAATAGTTTTTAAAGATATGATGAAAATTACATAAATTGGTTTACCTTCAACCGTATGTAAAGAAATCCTTCAAAATTCCAATTTATTGCATTATCTATCAAATCTACACATTGATGGTATCGACGGGGATCTCGTCGATATGTAGGCATTACACAGGTCTTATTTTATTAACAAAGCGGTCACTCATTGGTAGTCATACACTATTTTCCGAATTTTAGAATTATATTTACCCTGAGTCGAACGTAGGGAGCGGAATGTGATACGCAGAAGTTTTTCTTAATTACAAGCGTCTGGTCCGTCATTCATAATTCAGCCGTCGTCCATTAGAGAATATCCGCGTCCATAATCCAAAGACCTATTCCATGTTCCATATAACAGTATTAGCACCAAATTCAAAAAGACAATCATAGTATACATAAACATAGGCTTGTTTCCTGCAAGAGAGAAGCGGTCAACAGTTTTCAATGATGCCGGCAAGACATATCAAATCCGTATCGCTGATCAGTATTCTTAATCCATAATATTCGTTGTAAAGTCGTCATCTAAAGAATGATGTATCTCAGTCACGCTTTGATTGTGACTGTTCATATGAGTACCTTGAGGATCTTGAAGACACAAGTTACGAAACGTAACGCCATAGATCTTGCACGCTACGCTCGTATTTTGCTATCAGCATGCGATACACGACGAGAGCTGAAACTTTCTACACTATGCATTTTGGTCATACGCTATTATAGTATATATTTTATAAAATTGAATTGCCTAATCTGATAAGGTAAAAGTGACGTAATACTATCAGAGAGTCACATGTTTTGCGTTTACTGTTCGTATTTCTGCAGTTGACGAGACGAGATTTCAGTTATATTTAGAATGATAGCTGATAAACGATAAAAAGCAATAAACGGTTAGCGAATTGGGGCATTTCATCGTATTGTATCTTCACGTTATCGATGAACACCCTATTTTTGCGTTGCAAAGCCTTAGAGCATACAAAACTGCGATATTGATACCTGTGCAACACTAAGAGTGATGAGCATGATGAGTCGACATCGGGCCTTACAGACTAGTCTTTTGTGTTAAATGCCGTCATTTTCATCTGACGACGATACGGAACTCCAATCCCCAGTGTACGAGTTATCACAACAACACAGCTCACCAATTAACAATATACGAGTTGTCAGAGCATTTCCATCATAGCTCTCTAGATTTGTATCTAATACCGCTCATGCCGGTGCTAGGGGCCGTGTGGTCATGTCATCCAAGTTGCCACATGGACAGGTACAATAAAAGCGTACCTGAGATACAACACATATCACGAATCGTCAGATTTTTGGTATGTGCTTTAGAATAGGTTAACCAAAAGACTATACTGTGAAGTCCTGTGGCTCTGTCAGTATGTCGGAACCTCTTCCCACTTCCCTTATATGTGTTGTAATTTGAAACATTATACATCTGATATCTAACTATTCCGGCTAAAAATGTCCGGTGGCTAATAAGAGTGTCCGGTTCGTATCTTCTAAACCAACTAGGACATTTTCCCACACATTAAATATGTTAGAGAAAAGTAAAAAAATGTCGTCATAATATCCAGAATAAATTCGTCATAGTCCCAGCAGACAAAGCTCCAAAATAATATAATATTCATATGTAAATATGACTATTACCAGGTGCTGGTTAAAGAATTGAGTGTAGACATGTCTTCATCAAATACGTCTACTTACTCCCAAACTTCAGTTACTCTGGAAGATTTATTTAGCAATCACAAAACGTTTCTCAGGGAAAGAGGTATTTGTCTTCCAACCAATCATAACGACATACCAAAAGTATACTGGACTCAAAAAATGCATAAACCACAATACAAAGCTAGATTCATAGCTGGTTCTAGAAGCTGCACCACCAAGCTTCTTTCAACCCTATTGATGAGGGCCCTTCAAGAGGTAAAAGCATTTTGGGAAAGGTATTGCGTCACTATTTCTAAAAACTCTGGCGTTGAATGTATGTGGATATTGAAAAACTCAAAATGTCTTATGGGAGAACTTGATGCTAAGGGTCACATACGTACAGACATGTATCCACATGGGAGTTATCGACTCTCTATACTACAATCCCTCATCAGGACCTTATTGACCGTCTAAGTTCATTAATAGTATCTGTGTTCAAGAAAACTGATCGTAGATATATTAATGTCGGAAGCCATAAAGCATTCTTTAGATCTACTACATACAAGAGATATCATTCATGGGATGCTTCTTTGTTTATAGAGTTGCTTGAATTTCTCATTAAAAATATCTGTGTGAAATTTGGCAACAATATATCAGCAGCATATAGGTATTCCAATGGGTACTAATTGCGGACCCCTGTTGGCTGACCTGTATCTGTTCTCTTATGAACATGACTATATGCAGGCGCTTTCAAAAACCGATCCATTCAAAGACCGTTCCTTCTCTTTCATTAAACGCTATATAGACGATCTTCTCGCTGTGGATAATCGCTATATAAATGACGCAGTGAAGGATATATATCCACCTTCACTGGATTTGAAGGAAACTACAGATAGCCCTACAGGCACATCAGATTTAGATCTATATCTCTACAAAAATGAAGCGGGCATTCTCTCTCGTCGACTTTATGACTAAAGAGATGATTACAATTTCGATATCTTAAACTATCCCTTTGTGGACAGTACTATTCCAGTGGGACCTGCATATGGCGTATACATATCTCGCCTAGTAGCATTTGCTAGATCCTGTGTTAAATGTGACGATTTCAATCAACGTCACAAAACATTGTTGCAGAAACTTATAAAAACAGGGCTATTCCACCAACCGCCTCCACTCAAAAGTTTGGCGATAAATGTCGCATGCTGATAGCAAAATACGAACGTAGCGTGCAAGATCTATGGCGTTGCGTTTCGTGACTTTTGTCTGATTCCGCTTAGCCCGGGGCTAGGGGCCGTATGAATCCATGTACTTCAAGATCCCCATGGTGCTCATATGAACAGGCACAATCAAAGCGTGACTGAGATACATCATTATCTAGATAACGACTTTACAACAATTATTATGGATTAAGAATACTGATCAGCGATACGGATTTTATATTTTTGGAACATCATGATGTCTTGTTGGCATCATTGAAAACTGTTGACCGCTTCTCTCTTGCAGGAAACTAGCCTACGTTTATGTATACTATGATTGTCTTTTTGAGTTTGGTGCTAATACTGTTATATGGATATGGAATAGGTCTTTGGATTATGGACGCGGACATTCTTTAATGGACGACGGCTGAATTATGAATGCCGGATTAGACGCTTGTATGAGAAGGCACAATCGCCGTAGCCAGCACATTCTTGGCCATCACACTCGCATGAGCAAAAGCATGGATATAGATTTGCCGAAATGGATGTTTTGTCGGCATCATTGGGAACTGTGAACCGCATTCCTTTTCATAGCTCGGATGCTAGTAGTTTCGTGCGAATAACGTCTCTGGTGACCGAATGACGGATCTGACCTTTTCATCATCGTCGTCGCATATCTATAGATCGCATCAAGATATATGCAAGTTTTTGCTGGTGCAAGGGGTTATTCGTCCTGAAAATACTGGTGAAAGATGATACCTTTTTGTCAAAACTGACATCGAATCAGCTTCAACGGCTGAAGCCGCATCAAACTTTTATCAGTTTCAGATTGGTACAGATAAGTTTAGCTTTCCACGGATTGTGGATACCGCCAGTTTGTCGTGTACACAAACAATTTTCCGAACACCAAACTGCGGGGCTAGCGTGCATGTGCCTGTGTCTATTTTGAAGGCATGGTCTGTCGTCATATTAGGGTGAGTGAGTGAATATGATTTAACGTCGCTTTCAACACTTTCAGTCATCATATTAGGGTGAGTGAGTGAATATGATTTAACGTCGCTTTCAACACTTTCAGTCATCATATTAGGGTGAGAGTACACTCCATCCCGTATGAAATCAAATGAGATGGAGTGTACAGTCATCTCAGTATGATGACCGACCGTGTCTTCAAAACAGACACGGGTACATGGACGCTAGCCACGAAGTTTGATGTACGGAAAATTGTTTCTGCACACGACAAAGACAAACCTGCGATAATCCGTATTTCCAGTCAAAGATGTAGACATGAATTCTCCATCGACATTGTTGTTATCCACTTGAATGTATGATATTTCATTTCGTCGGTCACTTAACCCCTGCCGAGTATGGTGACAACCCGTCTGTCCCGACCGCATCATTCACAATGTGCATCGGCCTCACGTATAGTGCATTTGCGAGGTTCCTTCATTTTATTCGGATCCAACGGGATAGAATACATATTCAGCTGTGGTACTCTGGAATCTAAGGCTGTCTTTATGGGTATATCGTTACTGCAATATATACGGCTACACGGAAAGACAATGCCATCAAGAAACTTTCTTGATAACATTGTCAAAAAATGCATACTTTTTGACATATTCGGTGACCGGCATACTGAAGTTTTGAGATATAGCCAGTTTTAAATTTCTGGGAGCGGCAAATGGTTAACGATATTCAGTAGATCTATGATAAAGAGAGCATGCAGTGTTTGAATAAATACATTTGGAACGTAGCTACTGACCACCATGCCGCTGATTTCTGGCTAAAAAACCACCTCGACAGCGCTCTCCTAGTGGCAAGTGCCTTCATGTTTGGTCATACTGGTATTTTTGCATTCTGAATTTTTATACTTGTCCTAATGATCACAAGGAAGGTCATTTTTATTGTGATCATTCTCAATAGCATAGCACATCGGCAAATATATAATCACATACTGGGAGGCTAAAAGGGCTTTCCAATCCAGATAGAGACACGAAATCTGTTGAGATCTGTAGAATAAGGAAATTATCAAGATGGCGTACAACGCGGTAAATCGGGGAGGAAAAAATCCATCAACCAAATATGAGAGGATCGGTAACCAATATGGGAATCAAAGGTAATACAGTAATATAATGAATTGTCCAATATGTGTTGAATACCATGATCATTTTCATCAGACTTGTTCAAGTTATGACAGAAATACGGAATTTAATGAAAAGAATTCGGTATGATTGAAGAT
Organism: Hanleya hanleyi; assembly: GCA_036873755.1. NCBI lineage: Eukaryota > Metazoa > Mollusca > Polyplacophora > Lepidopleurida > Hanleyidae > Hanleya > Hanleya hanleyi. The sequence continues at coordinate 95,147 of JAVTVY010027004.1, forward strand.
GTGTTACTCAAGAAAACCAACGGCAATATCATAGCGTGACAGAATGTTTCCATAGCATTACCAGTAAAAATAGCAAAAATATCCCAAGAGAGAGATGTCCCAAGATGCTATTAGATCATCAAATGAAGCTCCGATAGATCATGCTTCCAACAGGAGATCTAGCATAGCAAGAGGAGTAGAGTTTAAAAAGTCTACTATAACTACCCTTAATGTACCGATCTGCAACGTTTATCAATTATGGTTAACATCAAGATAATATACCTCTTCACGAGGGATCCGGCATAATCATAATAGCACAAAAATCGACAGAAAAATATTTCCCCACGTCATTAAGTCACTGTGAGCGAAGTGTGTGAAGTTTCAGCTCTCGAGCAACAGAAATAATGAAAATAACCACAACCCGGAAATTGGGAATCTGACTGAGGAAATGGGTAAGGTTCGGAAAGTTTGGTACAATTATCCATGAGCTACCAACTTGCAGCTGTTAGCACACATGAGTAACATCTACATTCAAATACCTCTTCAAAAACATTAATCGTTTCTTTCACCTTCAGTGGTATCGGCAGAATTAGAAAACACAAATAAAAATAGACCAATAATTGACAACAAATGTCTTTTCAAGTTATAAATGAACATCTTGAAAAATGAACCAATTTTAGTAAAATCTCAAACTTCCTATATTTTTTATTCAGGCTGTTGTCCAGCGAAATATTTGCAAAGATGAAATGAGATGCCACATTATGTTTGAAATGATTTCAAATAATAACAGGTATGACCTTCTTGTCATAACCCATGTCCCGGTCAGTCAATGAGGAATAACTTAATTATTGCCAAAAACTGGATATTTCGAAAATAATAACATAAAGGTAATCTTTGGTAGTCCTAAAATATTATTGTAAAGTAAATTTGAGGAATTCTTTTGTCACAAATAACATCTTGTGTACCGAAAAATGACATTTTAAATATTTTATTTTTTTTATTATTCAAATATAGAATAACTTTAGGCACCGTTGCACCAAACAGCCCGAATTATATTCATGTAAATTATCAACTCTCTATGATTTGGAAAGTTCGAGATATTTCAACTTGTCCTAGCGACTAAGTAACGACAACAGCAACAATAATATTACAAAAAGCCCCAAATCATAGCGACATGAAGCTTAACATATAAATAATTCAGGCGGATTTGATGTGCCGTGCACTCGACTGATCGGTTCCATGTTTTCGCCAGTCCGCATAATTTACGGTACAAAGAAGGAAAACAACAGCCATTTGTATTGTATCCTGTTTAGTGAACGTTGACGTATATTATCACACTCTATTATCACGCCTGTGTTTTGTCACATACTGTGTATCGTATTTGGGTAAAGGGGTTGTCAGGCGCATAATGCTGATAAGGCGTTTGTCCGGTCCGTATACCCATCGGTGACTGTGAACAAACAACAATTACGATTGTCACAGGTATTGACGCTGGACAAGGTTTGTGAATGATTCAATACCTCATCTGCTTGTTCATTATTTTGTTATGTGTAGATCTATCTAGATCTGTAGGAAATACCGCTGGCAGAACCCCACTTCCTGGTGTTCCCGTTTCTTCCCACGATCAGCAGCCTTGTTGTGTCTCTTTTTCTGCTTGGTCGACTCTATTGGGATACCGTTTTGCATAGCTTTGCTCTTCTGTCGTCGTCGGACCGATGGCCCATTGGCTTCAGACTATCAAAGAGAAAAAATTGTCCCCATCCGTTATTTCTACACGCCATCCGTGCCAATGACCACAATTTTCTCATTTTCTTCGCCTTCGCTGCAACGAATAACCGAAGTTCGGTGATACGGTTGGTAAGTATGGCATTCATTCTATTCAACTGCAAATTCTATTTTAATTCACTGTTTGCTAACAGGCTTCTCCGGGGGACTATTTGCGAAGCCTGAGCCATGCTCTCGATTAGCAGACAAAAAGGCAAATTCGTCACCTCATTTGTACAAGCGCGCATGGTTGACAGCTGTCAAGAAGTTTATAATAAACTTGGAATGAACAAATTCCTGTCGAGATTTAATTAGGGAATCAGCCAGGTACAATTTTGTTAATACTGCCGAAATTGTTAAACTTTTGGTGGCATGTTGTCCATTGCTATAACACTGAAGACTAAAATGGCGGGAGCAATCACAGTATATCCGTGCATTTCTTATTTCAGTATACCTCGCTTCTCTCCAACTACCGTAACCAAACGGCTAATAATTTAGCATCTTTTGGTAGATTGCTCTTGATCACCAAACGTATAGGTACTCTTACTGTCAGTGGAAAAACCACTATCTGTACGAAAATCTACACTGGCTTGTCAGACATTCATTCGTTCATCATTCCTTTCCCGTTCTTTCACTCTCAACGTGTCGTCATCGACGCTTGAATCGATAAACGGAGAATGCAAATCGGATGGACAATATAGAATTTGGCAAGCAAACATTTGATCAGGACAAAATATCAACATAATATTGTGGCTGTTTGAATAGCTCAACTTATAACGGACAAAATGCAAGCAACTGACAAATATTTACAGTTCTTACGGATATTCAACGGAATTCTGTAGGTCATGTTAATGTGTGCAACTGATCAATTGTGTGTGAATGCACTAGATAGAGCTTATTTCAGATAAGGCCGTTACCAGGGCAACCGGACACAATCAAGTCAACCCCAAGAGTTATGTCACGAGAATTTACGCTTTAATTATACAAAGATCTATGTGGCATGATCGTTACATAATTGCAGACTAAACTCAAATGAACACAAAATAGTTCCATGTAAGAGCCACCATATTAGATAAGAGGCGGTGGGACATGACATGGCGTCAATGGGTATTCATTCCATGTTGATTTAAATTGCATATTTATTTATACAATTAGAGAATGTGGCCGGCGAAGAGACATTGCCTATATGATCGCCTCTCTCGATACGTTTTGCCGTAGGCAATACAACATGTACAAGATGACAAACATTTATAGCTGAAATCATTGCTAAGTTTCAATTCAGAGAGTGATATAATGTGTCCAATTTTTCGCATGCTCTAGAAATTTACTTGACTATACATATGAATAAATCACCAGGACAATTTATCAATATATTCAAGCTTAATTGGCCATATAATATTTCAGTTTGTTTATGGCAGCAAATATACATGTACCGTAGCATAGTTTGGTCCAACTCCACGCGTGTATACATTTACGTATACAGTACTGGTATGCTATGAAAATCTTTTCCATCGAGGTATGAATTCGTGAGCCACCTTAAATATGTTGCTAGTATCAAGTTGCTGTTGTCCTAAATGTTTCAGGAAACATATGAGAGAGTTCATCGCGCAGAGCGCTATAATTTGGACTGGACAGATTAATCTTCTCATCCATGGCTATACAGTTTACATTTTTTCAGATATATGTCTTTCGAACATGTGTGCTGGCATGAGGCGAATCTGAATTATCTAGTTCGTTCCATATACGCCTAGCAGAAAGGATAAGTAATCTCATATGACATCTGCTTAGTTAAATATAGGGAGAATGAATGCGGAGTACAATCTCTGTAATAATCCACGAGAAAGTTTATACATTAAGTAACGCAACCAGTTGATCATAGGACAAACTTTTTAATCACTGATTAAGTACATGCCATTGACGCGAAGATTGAAATTTGTTTAATGTTCATTTTCTAGTGATATCATCGCATGTACATGTAGGCGAAGTAGTTGAAAGCAGCGCTTGTGGCGTTACGGGACAATATATATAGGTCTCCGATCTGATACTCAATAGGCAGCCCTTGCCGATGCAGAATTTTGGCCACAATATCCGATAGAACGTTTTCCCTCAAGACTTTATCAGGACCAACATTCGAAAATAGAGAAAATGATAATGTACAACGTATCTCAGTCGCTTTAATGGTGGTGGTTCATGTGAATAGCAGATATGTATAACACTGATATATAGCATTCGAAGGGTCTTAAAGGGGACTAAACCGAATTAGAAATATCCCAATCTTCGTGTTTCGAACGTTTGGTCAACAATGTCAACCTGTAACTATCTGGGTCATCTATACGCGGTAAAACTGACCCTGGGATCGTGTGTATCCATTCTCAGCCTACTTTCGGCAACTGCAAGAGGGAATTTCCTGAAATCAATACCACATGACTTCGTCAGCCAATCAGCTAAAATCTACCGACGTAACCTCAACGTAACCCGCCATTTTCGAGTCATGTGCTGCCCTAATTGTTCAAAATTACAGATCTACAACGCCTCTTGGGTGATACGAAAGTTATTCATACGTATATCTTTTGTAAGCCCAGGCAATATCTGTTTCCGAAGTGGTATGAAAACCTGTAATTTATCAGATTTCTCCAGTCTGTTCTCCGCCGGATGAAGGCCGAACAGAATCCGGTAAAGTATCGGATATCTCTCCGCGATAATGGAGACACACGATTCGTAAGCCATCTTATGGTTGGCGAAGTGTACGGATATACTGCGATTGCTCCTGCCATTTTAGTCTTCAGTGCTATAGCAATGGGCAACATACCACGACAAGGTTTACACGTTCGGCAGTATTAACAAAATTTTACCTGGTTAATTTGAGGAATAATGTTTTCATAGGCGTGCTAAATCATTAATTTACGCACGGTTAGTGTGGGAAATTTTATATTTTAGGGCAAGGGCGAAGCCTGCGCCCTAAAATTTATGAACTTTCCCATCTCCGAAAATGACATCTTCACCGGTTACCTAGCACAATATCAGCTTGTAGGGATGGATCAGGGAGGATCAGTTTCGATATCAGGGTGCGAAAATTCAGAAGCATGTATGATTATTAACTATAATTTGTACAAAAAGCGTAGGCCAGGTTTAATCATGGCCGGTTTGCGAAGAATTGTTGGGCATGTTTGTTCATATGATACTTCAAGGTTGTAGTAGGACTCATTCACTCGATTGACTCACCATTCTACTCGGATTAACATAACATAGAAAATCTAGATGGATATAAATATGTGAGTATCGTGAAGTCCTTCGTTAGTGAAACTATGAATTCCACGGATATCAAGATATTACATTCCTGATGTTTATCGTACTATCAGGGCTTATTGTTGGGCGGATATTTTAATTGAAGCGATATGCAAGAGCTGGTGGTTCTAAACACAAGTCTAATTCCTTCAAACTAAACCGGTTATCCTACTGAACCTGCACGCTGATCTGAACGTGATCCTGATTCTGCACCCTGATCTTTTGCGACGTCACTTCCGGTGATGATGACCCTTCAATTTGTCACTTCTGCTATGTGAGAGTGGCGTCGCTATTAAGGCGTAGCAACCACTCAAGCGTCGATGACAAAACGTTGCGAGTGAAAGAACGGGAAATGAGTGATGAAGGAATGAATGTCTGACAAGCCATTGTGGTCTTTCATATAGATAGTGGTTGTGACCCTTCAATTTTTCACTTCGTCTAACCATTTTGGTAATTTTTACCCAACATTGCACTAGGTTCTTCAACATGTCCAACAAATCATGAATGCTTGGTTTACAAAGTACGAGGAGAGAATTCTGAATATTCTCTCCCAGATTATGGCAAATTTTACTGTCTCTTGTGGGCAAGTCAGTGGGATATGGCTCTCTCCCGGTGGTAAAGCCAAAGAGTGGGAGATGGGAATTTCGGGCTCGCCGGTTAAAATTACATAATTCATTCATAATTCTGCCGTCGTCCATTAAAGAATATCCGCGCTCATAATCCAAAGACCTTTTCCATATTCCAGGATTAGCATCAAATTCAAAAAGACAATCATACAAGCGTCTAGTCCGTCATTCAATATTCAGTCGTCGCCCATTAAAGAATTTACGCGACCTTAATCCAAAGACCTAATTGTTATAATAACATTAGCACCAAAGAATAAATCATAGTATACATAAAACTAGGCTAATTTCCTGCAAGTCAGAAGCTGTAAATAGTTTTATTGATGCCGACAAGACATCATGATGTTCCAAAAATATCAAATCCGTATCCCTGATCAGTATTCTTAATCCATATGATTTCCTTGTAAAGTCAATCTAATTAAAATTAAATCCTATCTGCTCCCCATTTGGATATTTCGCTTGTAGGATCTAACAGGCTTGCAGTAACTCGCGTGTTAACCAATCCCGAGAACGCTTCATAGTGCTTTGAAGGGAACAATGATGACAAAGAATTTTTGGTTCGCTCAGCCGAATTAGCCAGCTCGCTGGCCGGGTGTCTTTTCATGTTGCCGCGGTCCGGACATCGTGGCACCATACTACGGGGTAGATATATGGACTGATCTTTGGTGTAAACATTGGGGTAAATGGGCACAGTGAACCTATCTCCCCTCCCCGACTGCAAATGGATGAGTCCAGATGCGACCATGATGTCATAATGCTTTTTAATATCCATGGTTTTGGGCGCCCAGAACACCAAATTCAATTGAAATACGTAAGATCCTATATAGCGACATGTACGATTGGGGAGCATTGATAGGATATTAATTTATTAAGATTGTTGTAAAGTCGTCATATACAAGATATGGTGGCAACAACGGAGCTTATACTCCCCACATAATCTCCTCCCTACGGAAGCGCATTGGTACGGAAACGTACGGAAGCGCCTGAGTGCCATTCTACGGAAGCACTGGTGAGCCATCTTCTTGTCGTCAAAAACAGAATATGTCGACTTATCAGAAGTCGACTTGTCATCATCATCATCACAAGTCGACTTATGTATGTCGACTTATTCACTTTTATCACGAAAAATTGCGTTATTTATGGCGACTTAGCGTCTTATAACTAGAAAAGTCGACTTACGCAAAGTTGACAAAGCTATTTAATGAAGGTAAGTCGACTTATATAAAGTCGACATATTTATGTCAACGGGATAAGTCGACTTGAGAAAAGTCGACTTATTTTAAAACATAACAAGTCGCCTTTTACTAAGTCGACTTATTGCGATTATCGCGCCAAGTCGACTTTATTAAGTCGTCTTATTTCGTTTTATCACGAAAAATCGACTTTTATTAAGTCCACTTGTTGTCGCTAAAGACGACAAGTCGACTTTTTGCAAGTCGACTTATTGCGTTTATTACAACAAGTCGACTTTTGAAAAGGCGACATAGTTTTATAAGTGGCCAAGTCGTCTTTACTCATATCGACTTTTTGTCTTTGAAGACGTAAAGTCGACTTAATAAAAGTAAAGTAAAGTCGACTTATTGCGATTATTGGGCCGTATAGTAGTATAGAAAGCGAAAATCGAGTCGAATAAGTGGATGGGAAGGGCGATATGGAGGACCAGTGGAGAGAGAGACAGGAGGTTTTCACTATTCGAGAGCCCCTGGGCATTCAGGTATTCAACCGAGAGGTAAATGGATCGACTGAGCATGCGTGGGATCGAGTGCGAAAGCGCACAAAGTGTGGAGCGTGATATGGAGAACCAGTGGGATGAGAGACATGAGAGTGTCATTTACCCTACCTGGCCTGGGTGAAATGTTCTATTGTGCTCCAAAACGACGAAACCGAGGGGGCTGACACTTTCTAGCTTATCATATTGGGAGCATTTTGAGGCCATATGCGTATCCCCTTGTGCAGATGATCATGCCGTCATGTGGTATCCCAGAAAGTCGATTTTTCAGTCTTTTCTGTCCATTTCTATGCACTTTTTTTCTGGCCTACATTACTAGAAAGTATTTTATTTAGGCGAAGCTAATTATTCTCTTGTTATATTTAGTAGTTTTTCAAAAGAAGAATCGAAAAATAAAACCCACAAATAGAAAAATGGTTTCAGCGAATATGACCTCATATTGATGTCATCATGAAGGCCATCTTGGATTTTTGTTTTACATTTTCGAGTAGAGCTTGACTCAAAGGTACAGTGTGGTGTGTTTCAGCACTCTAGACTCAGGGATATTGAAAATATATGGAGGTGGGGGCGGGGGGTGCACGTTAAGCTCCTCCCCAGGCTGCGATACACCCCAAATCGCCCAGGTCATATTGGATTAAACAGGAGCTCTCAGGCCAGGCATTCGCCCTAGCGTAAAACGATTCGACTCCGTATGCGCAGGGTGAAGTGCGCCTGCGCAAAATATGTGGAGTGGGATACGAGGAACCAGTGGGGTGAGAGACATGCGGATTTCACTGAACAATACTCCGGGGACCTGATAGGCCCTATTCGCCCTATGAGTCGACTGCGCAAGCGCGTCCGGTGCACCAGACAGGGATGGACAGGAGGCATTCTGCTATTCTCGTGGTTTGCTTGAATTGGCCAATCATATCGCAGGATTTACCCCGGTCTAGTGATATAGCATAGTAGTATAAACAGGACGGCTAACCGTAAGTTCGCCGGGCAGGTAACTCTTGCATTCACCAAGTGGCGTGACGGGGTGGTGGAGGTCATTACGAGCTTGGTGGGATTCTAGATTAACCTGGGAAGGATGGACATTTCAATTTGGGTCAATCAGCGGTCGACAAAAGAGAACCAATGAGTGGTCGATAAATCAGCCAATCGAGAAGCACCGGGGTTTTCCCCTGGAACATTCGTGAACATCCTTGTTCTTGTACAGTCGTTGACGTCCGCGCGTCCATCCGGGGACTGTGTAACATCCGGGTACTTCTATGTAGGTGTATAAAAGTCTATAAAACACGTCTCTCTGGATCCCACACCTCCGTTCCTACGGTTGCAGAACCAAGAGGCCAGTCTGTTTGTACGCAAAGTGAAACCGAGCCCAGGTGTACAGGTGACGCACATCAAAGCCTTGGAGAAAAAAAACAGCCCAGTACCCGATTCGATGAGCATAGACCAAGGTCGTTTCCGTCCTTAAAGGAAATATGATTGCCAACCAAGAAAACCTGTTCCTGGGGGATTTTTAACCCTAGCCTGCGTGGACAATACCAGTTATAATGGTGCTATCTCTAGGAATCTGTTCAACCTAAAAGCGTTCTAAATCAATTTCGTGGCCCTACATGTGGACGGACAACAGGTACCGACACGGCCCTTACAACCCAGTTCGGAACGGTCAATTACATCCGGAGCTATGTGAACCTCTTCGCAACCACCAGTCAAATCAACCAAGACGAAGGAAATATGATCAGTAGAGACGATTTCGGCAAAGGGTACACATTGTTCTGTTTCGATCTCACGCCCACCTTAGACAACGATCATCAAGTGAGTCTCGTCAAGAAAGGCAACTTACGCTTGGAACTCCATTAGGGACACCTTTACCCCGAACCATCAATGTGATTTGCTACGCTGAGTTTGACAACATTATTCAAATCGATAAAAGCCGTAACGTCCTGTGTGATTACGCCACTTAACATGGATACAGAGCAGATTACCACCGTGCTGCGAAACGATCCGTGGGCACGGACAGTGTTTCAAGGGTTGTTTGCCCGAGATGTGTTTCCATTAGACCGTTGTATCCTGCTGCTTACGTGCTCAACACGGACTCGATGGATCGGCCCGGTCAACACTGGGTGACCGTGTAGTTGACAGAAGGGCAGGGCGAATACTTCGATCCGTACTGCCTGCCACCTCCCCATCCCGATTTAACAGACTTCATGTATCAAGGCACAGAGACGTGGTGTTGGAATACTAAAACATTACAACGCCTGGACAGTATGGTGTGCGGACACTATTGCTTGTTCTACCTGTACCATCGATGTCGAGGAAGAACCTTATCTACCATCGTACAGGTGTTTTACGAGTACCCCAAGGCCGAGGGCCGAGATGTACTCGTATATGACTGGGCTGCCGTTCATCTCAATGTACAAGTCCTGTTATGGGCTTAAGTTTTTTCACGTAAAGCCCCCTGTTCTGGGCTTAAGTTTTTTCACTTAAAGCCCCCTGTTCTAGGCTTCAGTTCTCAAGTGGTTGTTCTCACGTTGTTCTTGTTCACTGAATAAAAAAAATGAGATCTCAAAACCCTGTCTTGTGTGTTTTCTGTGTAAGTATAATGCCCAATGTGGGACATGTGGGGATTCAGCCAATGAATGGACTGAGAAAGTAGCCAATCAGTGGCCTAGGATGGAGCCAAATGTAACCCATCAATGCCCAGAAAACCAACATAGGCGTTAAGGCTCTCATATGCATATATCCTGCCCGGAGCACGGTTAGCACTTCCGAATTTTCCCTTGCGGTGTTGTTGTTCAATAAAAAACTTCGTGAAAACCCACGTGGCGTTCGAATATTTTATATTAGTGAACTTGAACAAGAATGTATATACAAGTATATACAAGTATGTACAAGTATGTAATGTGAACAAGTATATAAGACTGGAGTAAACAGGAATTAAGGTGAACACGTGTGTATATAGAGAGAAGTCACGACTTGAGTGAAGTATATAACAGTTCACAATTAGACCAATTCATCGAACTAACGTAATGTATATAGAGTAATTATTCAAAAGAATGAAGTTTTGTTCACTATTAGACAAATTCAACGAGCTGGTGTAATATACTTATGTATATAGAGAGTAATTCGAGTTAGAGTCCAAATATCTATGTCCATTATTCATAGAGTTCACAATTCCGGGTATAGTTCATTGACGTCAAAGATAATATATGTAGTATTCAGGTACGCCGTACTGACTCCATCGGGAAGGACTTTCCGTTTAGGGTAAAAGAAAGTTAAGGCATCCCGTCGCTGAATGTACATTCGCATGTGGTGCGTTACATGTAGAATTTGGCCCTGCTTTGCTAAAACACCCCATGTAGAAAAAGGGGCCGCCTTTTGCTGGCCACCATTGTTGAATATCAGAAAAAATATTTTAAAAAAGCGTAAACGTTGGGTTTTCATTTGATGTATCGCACGCTCGGATAGAGTGTAAGGGTGAACATTAACACTCCACAACAATCAGGCTGTTAATTTCATTCTCGTTTCTCAGTTGTGCCAGGATATGGCATGAACATTTTCATCCTGGCTTGCGAGATTGACTTGGAATACATAAACCCGTACCTCTAAGCATAACTACAATGTATCAGCTATCCATAGAGGTGCCACTCATGTGTGTGTGTGGGCAATGGGTGTCGCAAATTCGCAGTCACAACATGCCAGGGGTGGGCGTTTACAAGATTCCATAAAACGTAATTTAACCCAGGCTTCTATCGGTAGACCCCAGTCGCTGGCTACCAATCGACAATTTGACGACGGATTCTTAATTAGCGACCTCGAAAACTTATATACAATGAATCTGAGGTCAATCCGGACAGAATTCACTTCCGGGCAAATTTTACATCGAAAAAATCGGCCAATTTTTTGGGGTCTGCGATTGATCTCAATTTTTGGTACCCAATAGAGAAAAAATCACTGATCAAAAATCTACCATCGGATTTGAAATTGACCTTGACCTTGACCTTCAAAAATTGATTTAAAAAAAAATAAAATAAAATTAAGTATTTTTTTCGCATATTAAATGAGGTCAGAGGTCACTGACTTTCTGATAGGTGATGACCCCGTGACCTGTGCGTTGTTCTGTAACATTGACCTTGACCTCCGACGTCAAGGTCAAATTAGTGCATTCCGATTGTGCTATCGCAAATTTGACCTTGAGGTCGTAGGTCAAATTCAAGGTCATAAGTCAACGTAGAGGTTATGGGGTCATATCATATCAAAAGGTCAATGTCGTCGAACAATATCTTGTCACCTTGCGCCAAGGTCAAAGTCATGCCCATATTTTCGAATCGCCATTTTGATATGAAGGTCGAGGTCAAAGTCAAAACTGACCTCAGATTCGTGACCTTTGACCTCGATATAGGCTTAGGGCAAAGTTTGAGGTCAATCGGTGACAACAAAAATTCCGACCAAAATTTCGCTAAGGCGTAGGGTTTTTTTGGAGGTCAAATTTCAACCTTCACCGAATAACCTCAAATTTAGTGTATATAGGTTTTTGAGGTCCCTGATCACGAATCCGAGGTCAAAATTTGGATTGAGAGCGACGTTGACCTCTTAATCGGGCATCAAACATTTGCTTATGACTTCTTTTACCCTGTCGTATTCGCGTTAAAATTTCGCAACAACCAAAAGCTGTACTAGGCTGAAACTTGGGCACTTGATGTTTTTGAGGACTGGGAATCTGAAACAGGTCGAAAATTTGACCGAAAATGCGATAGAGATGCCGCCCGATACATATATTTAACTTTTATATAAAAATTATTAAGAAAATGAAAACAAATTCTAATTTTAAATATGAGGTCACTTGCAGATGCAGACGATATATTAGCATAATCTGTGAAAATTTGAGCTCTAAAGACCTATAGACGATCTCAGGAGAGCAAAAAGAAAAATTCTCAAAATCGACGAAAAAATGAGGTCTGAGGTTTCCCCCGTAACTTTGTAATACCTCAATTTTCTGGGGTTTTGGGCTCAAACACAACGACCCCGTATCAATATCTAGCGATTTGAGTGCAAAAAACCCGAGTTTAAAATATTTGATGATAAATTTTATTCGAATTCCATATGTTAGTGTTTTTCAAAATGGTATGAAAATCGCTAGTTATAACTTATAACCCTAAGATTTCGTCGGATCAATCTAGCTTTTATAAATCGAGATGGTTTTCATATCTGACCTCGGTACTGTAATGCTGACCTCACATTACATCATTTATGACCTCATGCGGTCAAACCCTGCCGTATTATATTATGACCTCATGACTTTTTCCAGCTAATTTTTAGGGTTCCCAGCTAATTTATAAATAGCGTTTGTCGGCGATCGCTTTTTGAAATAATGCAGGGTTTGACCTCATAAGGTCATAAATGATATAATGTTAGGTCAAGCATTACAATTTCGAGGTCAAATATCAAAACCCTGTTGATTTTGTGTTGTGTCCCCATGACATTTGGCAGTTAAAGGATTGCTATAACTAGCATTCGTCGCGGTCATGTAAAGTGCGAGGGTTATCCGCCCCTGATAGGCAGGGGTGGTGACCACCTCCGTAATAACACCCCATGGGGTGACAGGGTTAAAACCACTCTAACTTAGAAAATCTATACGCGACGATCCGCTATTTAACCCCATAACTAGCATTCGGCGCACACGCGAAAGCAACTGTGGTGACTTTTGCTATTGGTAGCCGACATCGGCTATATAAAGGCTTAAACTAGCATTTGTCATGACGACTTATGCTACTTAAACCTTAATTTTGACGTTAGATACGCCTTGCATGACGACTTTTGCTACTTAACCGTAGCAAAATGCTACTTAATGCTACTTAACCCGTCGGAGATCTAACCTCGTATTCGTGATCAGTGACCTCGGTAATGGATTTTATTGAAATTTGGATCAAACACTCGAAATCGGTAACCTTCAATTATGGTAATAAATGTTTATGTTGGAATGTGACGTTGTCGGAAGGTCACAAGATATTGACGAACGACCTTGACCTTTTGGTATGTGATGACCCCATGACCTGGGCGTTGACCCATGACCTTGACCTTGACCTTTGACCTTGGGGTCAGAAATGCGATACCACAATCGGAATGCACTATCGCAAATTTGACCTTGAGGTCGAAGGTCAAGGTCATAGGTCAACACCAAGGTCACTGGGTCATCACATATCAAAGGTCAAGGTCGTCCGATATTATCTTGTGACCTTACGACAAGGTCAAAGTCATACCAAATTTTTCCAAATTTCCGTCCAAATTTTTGGAGGTCAAATTTCAATCTTCATGGAATCGCCTCAAATTTTGTGTATATAGGTTTTTGAGGTCGCTGATCACGAATCCGAGGTCAAAATTGACCTTGACCTTGACCTTGACCTTGACCTTGAAATCGAGTATCGAACATTAGAGTATGACTGACCTTGTCGCAAGGTCACAAGATATAAATGGACGACCTTGACCTTTTGATATGTGATGACCCCATGACCTGGGCATTGATCGATGACCTTGCCCTTTAATCTTAGGGTCAGAAATGCGATAACACAATCGGAATGCACTATCGAAAATTTGATCTTGAGGTCGAAGATCAAGGTCAATGTCATAGGTCAACACCAAGGTCACCGGGTCATCACATATCAAAAGGTCAAGATCGTCCGATATTATCCTGTGACCTTACGACAAGGTCAAAGTCATACCCAAATTTTCGATCAGACATTTTGAGGTCAAGGTCGAGGTCAAGGTCAAATCCGACCACAGATTCGTGACCTCTGACCTCCATATAGCTTTAGGGCGAAGTTTGAGGTCAATCGGTGACAAAAAAAATTCCAACCAAATTTTCACTAAGGGCTTTAAGGTACCCTTAGGAATTTTTGGAGGTCAAATTTCAACCTTCATGGAATCGCCTCAAATTTTGTGTATATAGGTTTTTGAGGTCACTGATCACGAATCCGAGGTCAAAATTTGCATTGGTTTGATAGAAAAAAAAGTGTCCATTGAAGCACAGGTTAAATATTTATGTAGAGAAAGGGGCGGCGTAGAGAAAGGGGCGGCGTTCTGCTCGCCCACATTGTTGAACACCCAAAAAAATATTAAAAAAAAGTTTAAACCATGGGCTTTTATTTGATGTATTGCACGCTGACCTACAACCCTAAGTTTTTTTTTTACAGATTTTTGGTTTGATAGAAAAAAAAAGTGTCCATTGAAGCCTAGGTTAAATATTGGAACTTTTTTCGGCCGAAAAACCGATTCCTTCCAAATTTGGTGTGCTGATAGCTCTGATCCATCTGATTACGAATCAGCAATCGGAATTGAACTAGGTCCCTAAGTTTTTTTTTAAAGAATTTTTGAAATACTGAAAATTTGCCTAGGGCTGAGTATACTGGAAAATTCGACCTTCAGTGATTGACCTCAAACTTCCTTCTAAAGTATTTTGGAGGTCAGGAATTACGAATATGAGGTCAGGTTTGACCTTGATCTTGACCTTGATCTTGAAATCCAGTACCGAACATTGGCGCATGACTTTGACCTTGTCGAAAGGTCACAAGATATAAATGGACGACCTTGACCTTTTGATATGTGATCACCCCATGACCTGGGCGTTGACCCATGACCTTGGCCTTGATTTTTGACCTTGGGGTCAGAAATGCGATACCACATTCGGAATGTACTATCGCAAATTTGATCTTGAGGTCGAAGGCCAAGGTCAAGGTCATAGATCAACACCAAGGTCAATGGGTCATCACATATCAAAAGGTCAAGGTCGTCCGATATTATCTTCTGACCTTACGACAAGGTCAGTCATGCCCAAAATTTCGATCAAACATTTTGAGGTCAAGGTCGAGGTCAAGGTCACTTTTGACATCGAATTCGTGATCAGTGACCCCGATAATACTTTAGGGAGAAGTTTGGATCAAATCCTGAAAACTTGATTTTCGACCGAAAAAATTTCCCAGGGCGTTTTTCGAGGTCAAAATTTTCCCTTCATGGATTGACTTGAAAATCAATATATAAGTATTTTCGAGGACGCTGATCACGAATCGGATATGAAAATTTACCTTGAGAGCGACCTTGACCTCTTAATCGGGCATCAAACATCTGGTTATGACCTTTTTTACCCTGTCGCATTTGCTTTAAAATTTCGCAACAACCAAAAGGTGTACTAGGCTGAAACTTTGGCACTTTGTGTTTTTGGGAACTGGGAATCCAATACAGGTCGAAAATTTGACCGGAAGTGCGATATAGATGCCGCCCGACACACATATTTTACTTTTACATAATTTTTGTTTAAAAATTTAAATTTTCAATAATTTTAACTCTGAGGTCACTGTCGCATGCAGGCGTCCTATAAGCATAATCTGTCAAAATTTGAGCTCTAAAGACCAAAATTCTCAAAATTGCTGAAAAAATGAGGTCTGGGGTTTCCCCCGTAACTTTGTAATACCTCAATTTTCCGGGATTTTGGGCTCATACACAGCCATCCCAGATCCATATCTAGCGATTTGAGTGCAAAAAACCCGAGTTAAAAATATTTGATGATAAATTTTATTCGAATTCCATATGTTGCTGTTTTTCAGTTTATTGCATTTTTCTGAGAAGTCGAAATTTTGACCCACTTTGGATTTCGCTGAAAACTTGGTCATAAGTACTTTCGAGGTCGCTGATCACGATGGCGAGGTCAGATTTTCTGATGACCTTGACCTTGACCTCGAAATTTGATCGAGAATGTCCTGCTCCCACATTTTAAGACCTTAAGATCTGGAATTCCATGAGGTTTTTCCGTTGAGGTCAGTCTAGCTATTGCGTGAAAATTTTTTGAAAACCCCGCTACGGAAATTTGAAAAACGAGGGTTTTTCGCCCGCCGACAAGTGCTAGATGAGGTCATTTTTTATATGTAGAATTCGTCGGCTGTTACTGTCAACAGGGTTTCATGCGCCGACTCATAATATGAGGTCATTGACCGCAAAAATTTCGATCTGTAAATTTTTCGTGAAAAACCCTGTGAAAATAGAGAAAATAAAAAATGAGCAGATGGCGCTGCGCACCCTGATATCGGCTACTAGACCACATTTTGCTAGCTAAAAAGGGTGCCATTGGATTCCCCGACCTCGAAAACCGTGTTCCCATGTCTTACGGTTACGGTTGGGGTCATTTTTGACCTCAATAAATGATCTCGAAAAATGGTACAGCAAGATGCTATTTAACTTATAAGTAGATTTTGTCGGGGCTTAGAAATCTACATGGTTTACAATTCTGACAACAGGGTTTTATCCATCCACACTAGTTTTGAGTTTTCTGACCTCGAAATTTCGATCTGTAATATTTTTGTGAAAAACCCTGTGAAAATAGAGAAAATAAAAAATGAGCAGATGGCGCTGCGAACCCTGATATCGGCTACTAGACCACATTTTGCTAGCTAAAAAGGGTGCCATTGTATTCCCCGACCTCGAAAACCGTGTTCTAATACTTTAGCCTTTTTATTTAGGGCATTTTTGACCTCGAAAATTGACCTCCCAAATGGTGCCGCAATCGCTACTTATAAGCGTCATTGTCGGCAATAAATTTTTTGAAATAGCACGGCTTGACCACAAAAGGTCATAAATTATGTAATGCTAGGTCAAGAATTACAATTTCGAGATCAGATATCAAAACCCTGTTGATTTCGTATTGTATGCGACTCACATTTGGCTGTTAAAGGATTCCTATAGCTAGCATTCGTCGCGGTTATGTAAAGTGCGAGGGTTTTGCGTCCCTGATAGGCAGGGGTGGTGACCACCCCCGTAGTAACACCCCATGGGGTGACAGGGTTAAAACCACTCTAACATAGAAAATTTATACGCGACGATCTACAACTTAACACTATAGCTAGCATTCGGCGCACGAGCGAAGACAACAGCGAATGCTTCCTTTTCGAATTTTGCCGAATTTTGCTATTGGTAGCCGAAATCGGCTACTTAAAGGTTTAAGTAGCCGATTTCGGCTATTAAGTAGCATTTGTCATGACGATTTATGCTACTTAGAGGCTCCAAAAAGCGTTAGAGCGACGACTTGGCGACGACTTTTGCTACCTAATGCTACTTAATGCTACTGAAGTCGTCGTGCATCTGGCCCTAATTGGAACAGTGATGCGTTATTTTGGAAAGAACATAGCCAGCTGTTCGGTCATTTAGGTCAACAATTGATGCAACCAGTGACTGCAGTTGTCTGTGATGGTCAACATCTTTCTGTTAATAGTCGCAATAATATTACAAACATCACGTGAAGGATCATAGAGATTCATTCTATTTGTAGGTCTATACCACACGTGAATCTGAAGATCGGTCAGAACCCCATTTAAAGTGCTAATGCAGCGAAATTGTCAATTTCATTTTTATTATGAAATTTTACGGTTTGGGATTTCTGGTTTAAGTTATTAAATTTTAGATATCTTGAATAGGCCGATGGCGGTGAAAACAACGGAGTATGGTGTTCCAGTGGCGGCGATACATGTCACTCACAGGGTGGTCTTCCATGCTACGTGAAAGAGTTGGGCTACGATCTTATCGAACTGTGGGAGTGTGAATTTCACACCATGTGCCAGGCCCTCTCACACTTAAGCTGCTTCCTTAAAGCATGCGAGTACCCCCTCAGTCGACGGCCACTCCTGACCCTGCCACAGATTTTCGACGCCGTTCGTTCCGGGAACCTCTACGGGTTTGTGGAATGCGACCTGCATGTTCCCAACACTCTGAAACCACTATTCGCCCAGTGCCCGCCCATCTTTAAGAACACGCTGGTGAGTCGGTACGACATTGGAGAGACCATATGGGCGCCTTTGCTGAGGAACATGAAGTACTTCAACAACCTCGACGGATGTTGATAGGGAGCATGTGGGCGGAAAAAAATCTTGCTGGGTACCTCTCTACTACAGTAGTACATGAGCCACGGCCTCCAAGTGACGCGAGTGTACCAAGTCCTACAGTATATATCCAACGCCTGTTTTGCGGGGAATGCCCACACCGTCACGCGTCTGCCCGTCGTCAAGGGGATAAGGATCCCAGTAAAGCCATTATCGGCGAATCGTGGAAACTGACGGGCAATGGCTACTATGGAAAAACGGTGACCAACCAAGATAAGCACTAGAACCTGAATATCTGCAC
>JAVTVY010027005.1:0-11699 GCA_036873755.1 Hanleya hanleyi
GGGGCCTGAAGCCTGATTGTCCATCATGCAGTAGATTGTATGATGATAGTTTGGTGAGGGTTGTTTATGTTGAGTGTCCATCATGTAGTAGATTGTATGATGATAGTGTGGTGAGGGTTGTTTGTGTCGAGTGTTGGGACCTGAAGCCTGATTGTCCATCATGCAGTAGATTGTATGATGATAGTTTGGTGAGGGTTGTTTGTGTTGAGTGTTAGGACCTGAAGCCTGATTGTCCATCATGCAGTAGATTGTATGATGATAGTTTGGTGAGGGTTGTTTGTGTTGAGTGTTGGGGCCTGAAGCCTGATTGTCCAGCATGCAGTAGATTGTATGATGATACTTTGGTGAGGGTTGTTTATGTTGAGTGTTGGGGCCTGAAGCCTGATTGTCCATCATGCAGTAGATTGTATGACGATAGTTTGGTGAGGGTTGTTTATGTTGAGTGTTGGGGCCTGAAGCCTGATACTCCATCATGCAGTAGATTGTATGATGATAGTTTGGTGAGGGTTGTTTATGTTGAGTGTTGAGGCCTGAAGCCTGATTGTCCATCATGCAGTAGATTGTATGATGATAGATACTCATACAGGGGATCATGAACATTTATATAACAGGTAGGGTTAAGCCATTGTTTTGTGAGTTTGGTGAGGGTTGTTTGTGTTGAGTGTTGGGACCTGAAGCCTGATTGTCCATCATGCAGCAGATTGTATGATGATAGTTTGGTGAGGGTTGTTTGTGTTTAGTGTTGGGACCTGAAGCCTGATTGTCCATCATGGCGTAGATTGTATGATGATAGTTTGGTGAGGGTTGTTTGTATTGAGTGTTGGGGCCTGAGGCCTGATTGCCCATCATGCAGTAGATTGTATGATGATAGTTTGGTGAGGGTTGTTTATGTTGAGTGTTGGGACCTGAAGCCTGATTGTCCATCATGTAGTAGATTGCATGATGATAGTTTGGTGAGTGTTGTTTATGTTGAGTGTTGGGACCTGAAGCCTGATTGTCCATCATGCAGTAGATTGTATGATGATAGTTTGGTGAGGGTTGTTTGTGTTGAGTGTTGGGGCCTGAAGCCTGATTGTCCATCATGCAGTAGATTGTATGATGATAGTTTGGTGAGGGTTGTTTGTGTTGAGTGTTGGGACCTGAAGCCTGATTGTCCATCATGCAGTAGATTGTATGATGATAGTTTGGTGAGGGTTGTTTGTGTTGAGCGTTGGGACCTGAAGCCTGATTGTCCATCATGCAGTAGATTGTATGATGATAGTTTGGTGAGGGTTGTTTATGTTGAGTGTTGATACCTGAAGCCTGATTGTCCATCATGTAGTAGATTGTATGATGATAGTGTGGTGAGGGTTGTCTGTGTCGAGTGTTGGGACCTGAAGCCTGATTGTCCATCATGCAGTAGATTGTATGATGATAGTTTGGTGAGGGTTGTTTATGTTGAGTGTTGATACCTGAAGCCTGATTGTCCATCATGTAGTAGATTGTATGATGATAGTGTGGTGAGGGTTGTTTGTGTCGAGTGTTGGGACCTGAAGCCTGATTGTCCATCATGCAGTAGATTGTATGATGATAGCTTGGTGAGGGTTGTTTATGTTGAGTGTTGAGGCCTGAAGCCTGATTGTCCATCATGCAGTAGATTGTATGATGATAGATACTCATACAGGGGATCATTAACATTTATATAACAGGTAGGGTTAAGCCATTGTTTTGTGAGTTTGGTGAGGGTTGTTTGTGTTGAGTGTTGGGACCTGAAGCCTGATTGTCCATCATGCAGCAGATTGTATGATGATAGCTTGGTGCGGGTTGTTTGTGTTTAGTGTTGGGACCTGAAGCCTGATTGTCCATCATGGCGTAGATTGTATGATGATAGTTTGGTGAGGGTTGTTTGTATTGAGTGTTGGGGCCTGAAGCCTGATTGCCCATCATGCAGTAGATTGTATGATGATAGTTTGGTGAGGGTTGTTTATGTTGAGTGTTGGGACCTGAAGCCTGATTGTCCATCATGTAGTAGATTGCATGATGATAGTTTGGTGAGGGTTGTTTATGTTGAGTGTTGGGAC
Source organism: Hanleya hanleyi (assembly GCA_036873755.1). NCBI lineage: Eukaryota > Metazoa > Mollusca > Polyplacophora > Lepidopleurida > Hanleyidae > Hanleya > Hanleya hanleyi. Next base: position 2,061 of record JAVTVY010027005.1, read on the forward strand.
CTGAAGCCTAATTGTCCATCATGCAGTAGATTGTATGATGATAGTTTGGTGAGGGTGGTTTGTGTTGAGTGTTGGGGCCTGAAGCCTAATTGTCCATCATGCAGTAGATTGTATGATGATAGTTTGGTGAGGGTTGTTTGTGTTGAGTGTTGGGACCTGAAGCCTGATTCTCCATCATGCAGTAGATTGTATGATGATAGTTTGGTGAGGGTTGTTTATGTTGAGTGTTGAGGCCTGAAGCCTGATCGTCCATCATGTAGTAGATTGTATGATAATAGTTTGGTGAGGGTTGTTTGTGTTGAGTGTTGGGACCTGAAGCCTGATTGTCCATCATGCAGTAGATTGTATGATGGTAGTTTGGTGAGGGTTGTTTGTGTTGAGTGTTGGGACCTGAAGCCTGATTGTCCATCATGCAGTAGGTTGTATGATGATAGTTTGGTGAGGGTTGTTTGTGTTGAGTGTTGGGGCCTGAAGCCTGATTGTCCAGCATGCAGTAGATTGTATGATGATAGTTTGGTGAGGGTTGTTTATGTTGAGTGTTGGGGCCTGAAGCCTGATTGTCCATCATGCAGTAGATTGTATGATGATAGTTTGGTGAGGGTTGTTTATGTTGAGTGTTGGGGCCTGAAGCCTGATTGTCCATCATGCAGTAGATTGTATGATGATAGCTTGGTGACGGTTGTTTGTGTTGAGCGTTGGGACCTGAAGCCTGATTGTCCACCATGCAGTAGATTGTATGATGATAGTTTGGTGAGGGTTGTTTATGTTGAGTGTTGATACCTGAAGCCCGATTGTCCATCATGTAGTAGATTGTATGATGATAGTGTGGTGATGGTTGTTTGTGTCGAGTGTTGGGACCTGAAGCCTGATTGTCCATCATGCAGTGGATTGTATGATGATAGTTTGGTGAGGGTTGTTTGTGTTGAGCGTTGGGACCTGAAGCCTGATTGTCCATCATGCAGTAGATTATATGATGATAGTTTGGTGAGGGTTGTTTATGTTGAGTGTTGATACCTGAAGCCTGATTGTCCATCCTGTAGTAGATTGTATGATGATAGTGTGGTGAGGGTTGTTTGTGTCGAGTGTTGGGACCTGAAGCCTGATTGTCCATCATGCAGTAGATTGTATGATGATAGTTTGGTGAGGGTTGTTTGTGTTGAGTGTTAGGACCTGAAGCCTGATTGTCCATCATGCAGTAGATTGTATGATGATAGTTTGGTGAGGGTTGTTTGTGTTGAGTGTTGGGGCCTGAAGCCTGATTGTCCAGCATGCAGTAGATTGTATGATGATACTTTGGTGAGGGTTATTTATGTTGAGTGTTGGGGCCTGAAGCCTGATTGTCCAGCATGCAGTAGATTGTATGACGATAGTTTGGTGAGGGTTGTTTATGTTGAGTGTTGGGGCCTGAAGCCTGATTCTCCATCATGCAGTAGATTGTATGATGATAGTTTGGTGAGGGTTGTTTACATGTATGTTGAGTGTTGAGGCCTGAAGCCTGATTGTCCATCATGCAGTAGATTGTATGATGATAGATACTCATACAGGGGATCATTAACATTTATATAACAGGTAGGGTTAAGCCATTGTTTTGTGAGTTTGGTGAGGGTTGTTTGTGTTGAGTGTTGGGACCTGAAGCCTGATTGTCCATCATGCAGTAGATTGTATGATGATAGTTTGGTGAGGATTGTTTATGTTGAGTGTTGGGACCTGAAGCCTGATTGTCCATCATGTAGCAGATTGCATGATGATAGTTTGGTGAGGGTTGTTTATGTTGAGTGTTGGGACCTGAAGCCTGATTGTCCATCATGTAGTAGATTGCATGATGATAGTTTGGTGAGGGTTGTTTATGTTGAGTGTTAGGACCTGAAGCCTGATTGTCCATCATGCAGTAGATTGTATGATGATAGTTTGGGTGAGGGTTGTTTGTGTTGGAGTGTTGGGGCCTGGGGGTTTTCCTGGATTGTCCATCATGCAGATTGAAGATGATGGGGCTTGTGAGGGTTGTTTATGTTGAGTGTTGGGACCTGAAGCCTGATTGTCCATCATGTAGTAGATTGCATGATGATAGTTTGGTGAGGGTTGCTTGTGGTGCTTGAGTGTTGGGACCTGAAGCCTGATTGTCCATCATGTAGTAGATTGTATGATGATAGTTTGGTGAGGGTTGTTTGTGTTGAGTGTTGGGGCCTGAAACCTGATTGTCCATCATGCAGTAGATTGTATGATGATAGTTTGGTGAGGGTTGTTTGTGTTGAGTGTTGGGACCTGAAGCCTGATTGTCCATCATGCAGTAGATTGTATGATGATAGTTTGGTGAGGGTTGTTTGTGTTGAGCGTTGGGACCTGAAGCCTGATGGTCCATCATGCAGTAGATTGTATGATGATAGTTTGGTGAGGGTTGTTCATGTTGAGTGTTGATACCTGAAGCCTGATTGTCCATCATGTAGTAGATTGTATGATGATAGTGTGGTGAGGGTTGTCTGTGTCGAGTGTTGGGACCTGAAGCCTGATTGTCCATCATGCAGTAGATTGTATGATGATAGTTTGGTGAGGGTTGTTTGTGTTGAGTGTTGGGACCTGAAGCCTGATTGTCCATCATGCAGTAGACTGTATGATGATAGTTAGGTGAGGGTTGTTTGTGTTGAGTGTTGGGGCCTGAAGCCTGATTGTCCAGCATGCAGTAGATTGTATGATGATAGTTTGATGAGGGTTGTTTATGTTGAGTGTTGGGGCCTGAAGCCTGATTGTCCATCATGCAGTAGATTGTATGATGGTAGTTTGGTGAGGGTTGTTTATGTTGAGTGTTGGGGCCTGAAGCCTGATTGTCCATCATGCAGTAGATTGTATGATGATAGTTTGGTGAGGGTTGTTTGTGTTGAGCGTTGGGACCTGAAGCCTGATTGTCCATCATGCAGTAGATTGTATGATGGTAGTTTAGTGAGGGTTGTTTATGTTGAGTGTTGGGGCCTGAAGCCTGATTGTCCATCATGCAGTAGATTGTATGATGATAGTTTGGTGAGGGTTGTTTGTGTTGAGCGTTGGGACCTGAAGCCTGATTGTCCATCATGCAGTAGATTGTATGATGATAGTTTGGTGAGGGTTGTTTGTGTTGAGCGTTGGGACCTGAAGCCTGATTGTCCATCATGCAGTAGATTGTATGATGATAGTTTGGTGAGGGTTGTTTATGTTGAGTGTTGATACCTGAAGCCTGATTGTCCATCATGTAGTAGATTGTATGATGATAGTGTGGTGAGGGTTGTTTGTGTCGAGTGTTGGGACCTGAAGCCTGATTGTCCATCATGCAGTAGATTGTATGATGATAGTTTGGTGAGGGTTGTTTGTGTTGAGTGTTAGGACCTGAGCCTGATTGTCCATCATGCAGTAGATTGTATGATGATAGTTTGGTGAGGGTTGTTTGTGTTGAGTGTTGGGGCCTGAAGCCTGATTGTCCAGCATGCAGTAGATTGTATGATGATACTTTGGTGAGGGTTATTTATGTTGAGTGTTGGGGCCTGAAGCCTGATTGTCCAGCATGCAGTAGATTGTATGACGATAGTTTGGTGAGGGTTGTTTATGTTGAGTGTTGGGGCCTGAAGCCTGATTCTCCATCATGCAGTAGATTGTATGATGATAGTTTGGTGAGGGTTGTTTATGTTGAGTGTTGAGGCCTGAAGCCTGATTGTCCATCATGCAGTAGATTGTATGATGATAGATACTCATACAGGGGATCATTAACATTTATATAACAGGTAGGGTTAAGCCATTGTTTTGTGAGTTTGGTGAGGGTTGTTTGTGTTGAGTGTTGGGACCTGAAGCCTGATTGTCCATCATGCAGTAGATTGTATGATGATAGTTTGGTGAGGGTTGTTTATGTTGAGTGTTGGGACCTGAAGCCTGATTGTCCATCATGTAGCAGATTGCATGATGATAGTTTGGTGAGGGTTGTTTATGTTGAGTGTTGGGACCTGAAGCCTGATTGTCCATCATGCAGTAGATTGTATGATGATAGTTTGGTGAGGGTTGTTTGTGTTGAGTGTTGGGGCCTGAAGCCTGATTGTCCATCATGGCGTAGATTGTATGATGATAGTTTGGTGAGGGTTGTTTGTATTGAGTGTTGGGGCCTGAAGCCTGATTGCCCATCATGCAGTAGATTGTATGATGATAGTTTGGTGAGGGTTGTTTATGTTGAGTGTTGGGACCTGAAGCCTGATTGTCCATCATGTAGCAGATTGCATGATGATAGTTTGGTGAGGGTTGTTTATGTTGAGTGTTGGGACCTGAAGCCTGATTGTCCATCATGCAGTAGATTGTATGATGATAGTTTGGTGAGGGTTGTTTGTGTTGAGTGTTGGGGCCTGAAGCCTGATTGTCCATCATGCAGTAGATTGTATGATGATAGTTTGGTGAGGGTTGTTTGTGTTGAGTGTTGGGACCTGAAGCCTGATTGTCCATCATGCAGTAGATTGTATGATGATAGTTTGGTGAGGGTTGTTTGTGTTGAACGTTGGGACCTGAAGCCTGATTGTTCATCATGCAGTAGATTGTATGATGATAGTTTGGTGAGGGTTGTTTATGTTGAGTGTTGATACCTGAAGCCTGATTGTCCATCATGCAGTAGATTGTATGATGATAGTTTGGTGAGGGTTGTTTGTGTTGAGTGTTGGGACCTGAAGCCTGATTGTCCATCATGCAGTAGATTGTATGATGATAGTTTGGTGAGGGTTTTTGTGTTGAGTGTTGGGGCCTGAAGCCTGATTGTCCAGCATGCAGTAGATTGTATGATGATAGTTTGGTGAGGGTTGTTTATGTTGAGTGTTGGGGCCTGAAGGCTGATTGTCCATCATGCAGTAGATTGTATGATGATAGTTTGGTAAGGGTTGTTTGTGTTGAGTGTTGGGGCCTGAAGCCTGATTGTCCAGCATGCAGTAGATTGTATGATGATACTTTGGTGAGGGTTATTTATGTTGAGTGTTGGGGCCTGAAGCCTGATTGTCCATCATGCAGTAGATTGTATGACGATAGTTTGGTGAGGGTTGTTTATGTTGAGTGTTGGGGCCTGAAGCCTGATTCTCCATCATGCAGTAGATTGTATGATGATAGTTTGGTGAGGGTTGTTTATGTTGAGTGTTGAGGCCTGAAGCCTGATTGTCCATCATGCAGTAGATTGTATGATGATAGATACTCATACAGGGGATCATTAACATTTATATAACAGGTAGGGTTAAGCCATTGTTTTGTGAGTTTGGTGAGGGTTGTTTGTGTTGAGTGTTGGGACCTGAAGCCTGATTGTCCATCATGCAGCAGATTGTATGATGATAGTTTGGTGAGGGTTGTTTGTGTTTAGTGTTGGGACCTGAAGCCTGATTGTCCATCATGGCGTAGATTGTATGATGATAGTTTGGTGAGGGTTGTTTGTATTGAGTGTTGGGGCCTGAAGCCTGATTGCCCATCATGCAGTAGATTGTATGATGATAGTTTGGTGAGGGTTGTTTATGTTGAGTGTTGGGACCTGAAGCCTGATTGTCCATCATGTAGTAGATTGCATGATGATAGTTTGGTGAGGGTTGTTTATGTTGAGTGTTGGGACCTGAAGCCTGATTGTCCATCATGCAGTAGATTGTATGATGATAGTTTGGTGAGGGTTGTTTGTGTTGAGTGTTGGGGCCTGAAGCCTGATTGTCCATCATGCAGTAGATTGTATGATGATAGTTTGGTGAGGGTTGTTTGTGTTGAGTGTTGGGACCTGAAGCCTGATTGTCCATCATGCAGTAGATTGTATGATGATAGTTTGGTGAGGGTTGTTTGTGTTGAGCGTTGGGACCTGAAGCCTGATTGTTCATCATGCAGTAGATTGTATGATGATAGTTTGGTGAGGGTTGTTTATGTTGAGTGTTGATACCTGAAGCCTGATTGTCCATCATGCAGTAGATTGTATGATGATAGTTTGGTGAGGGTTGTTCATGTTGAGTGTTGATACCTGAAGCCTGATTGTCCATCATGTAGTAGATTGTATGATGATAGTGCGGTGAGGGTTGTCTGTGTCGAGTGTTGGGACCTGAAGCCTGATTGTCCATCATGCAGTAGATTGTATGATGATAGTTTGGTGAGGGTTGTTTGTGTTGAGTGTTGGGACCTGAGGCCTGATTGTCCATCATGCAGTAGACTGTATGATGATAGTTTGGTGAGGGTTGTTTGTGTTGAGTGTTGGGGCCTGAAGCCTGATTGTCCAGCATGCAGTAGATTGTATGATGATAGTTTGGTGAGGGTTGTTTATGTTGAGTGTTGGGGCCTGAAGCCTGATTGTCCATCATGCAGTAGATTGTATGATGATAATTTGGTGAGGTTGTTTGTGTTGAAGCGTTGGGACCTGAAGCCTGATTGTCCATCATGCAGTAGGTGGCATGATGGTAGTTTGAAGTGAGGTTGTTTATGTTGATGTTGGGGCCTGAAAGCCTGATTGTCCATCATACGTAGGTGTATGATGATAGTTTGTGTGAGGGGATTTGTGTTGAGCGTTGGGACCTGCAAGCCTGATTGTCCATCATGCAGTAGATTGTATTGATAGTTTGGTGAGGTGACATGTTGAGTGTTGATACACAAGCCTGATTTCCCATCATGTAGTAGGTGTATGATGATAGTGTGGTGAGGTTTGTTTGTGTCAGTGTTGGGACCTGAAGCCTGATTGTCCATCATGCAGTAGATTGTATGATGATATTGTTTATTGAAATTTGTATTGGCTTGTTGTTAGGACACAAGCCTGATTGTCCATCATGCAGTAGATTGTATATTGATAGTTTGGTGAGGGTTGTTTATGTTGAGTGTTGATACCTGAAGCCTGATTGTCCATCATGTAGTAGATTGTATGATGATAGTGTGGTGAGGGTTGTCTGTGTCGAGTGTTGGGACCTGAAGCCTGATTGTCCATCATGCAGTAGATTGTATGATGATAGTTTGGTGAGGGTTGTTTGTGTTGAGCGTTGGGACCTGAAGCCTGATTGTCCATCATGCAGTAGATTGTATGATGATAGTTTGGTGAGGGTTGTTTATGTTGAGTGTTGATACCTGAAGCCTGATTGTCCATCATGTAGTAGATTGTATGATGATAGTGTGGTGAGGGTTGTTTGTGTCGAGTGTTGGGACCTGAAGCCTGATTGTCCATCATGCAGTAGATTGTATGATGATAGTTTGGTGAGGGTTGTTTGTGTTGAGCGTTGGGACCTGAAGCCTGATTGTCCATCATGCAGTAGATTGTATGATGATAGTTTGAGGTGAGGGTTGTTTGTGTTGAGTGTTGGGGCCTGAAGCCTGATTGTCCATCATGCAGTAGATTGTATGATGATAGTTTGGTGAGGGTTGTTTGTGTTGAGTGTTGGGGCCTGAAGCCTGATTGTCCATCATGCAGTAGATTGTATGATGATAGTTTGGTGAGGGTTGTTTGTGTTGAGCGTTGGGACCTGAAGCCTGATTGTCCATCATGCAGTAGATTGTATGATGATAGTTTGGTGAGGGTTGTTTGTGTTGAGCGTTGGGACCTGAAGCCTGATTGTTCATCATGCAGTAGATTGTATGATGATAGTTTGGTGAGGGTTGTTTATGTTGAGTGTTGATACCTGAAGCCTGATTGTCCATCATGCAGTAGATTGTATGATGATAGTTTGGTGAGGGTTGTTTGTGTTGAGTGTTGGGACCTGAAGCCTGATTGTCCATCATGCAGCAGATTGTATGATGATAGTTTGGTGAGGGTTGTTTGTGTTTAGTGTTGGGACCTGAAGCCTGATTGTCCATCATGGCGTAGATTGTATGATGATAGTTTGGTGAGGGTTGTTTGTATTGGGTGTTGGGGCTTGAAGCCTGATTGCCCATCATGCAGTAGATTGTATGATGATAGTTTGGTGAGGGTTGTTTATGTTGAGTGTTGGGACCTGAAGCCTGATTGTCCATCATGTAGTAGATTGTATGATGATAGTTTGGTGAGGGTGGTTTGTGTTGAGTGTTGGGGCCTGAAGCCTGATTGTCCATCATGCAGTAGATTGTATGATGATAGTTTGGTGAGGGTTGTTTGTGTTGAGTGTTGGGACCTGAAGCCTGATTCTCCATCATGCAGTAGATTGTATGATGATAGTTTGGTGAGGGTTGTTTATGTTGAGTGTTGAGGCCTGAAGCCTGATTGTCCATCATGCAGTAGATTGCATGATGATAGTTTGGTGAGGGTTGTTTTTGTTGAGTGTTGGGACCTGAAACCTGATTGTCCATCATGCAGTAGATTGTATGATGATAGTTTGGTGAGGGTTGTTTGTGTTGAGTGTTGGGGCCTGAAGCCTGATTGTCCATCATGCAGTAGATTGTATGATGATAGTTTGGTGAGGGTTGTTTGTGTTGAGTGTTGGGACCTGAAGCCTGATTGTCCATCATGCAGTAGATTGTATGATGATAGTTTGGTGAGGGTTGTTTGTGTTGAGCGTTGGGACCTGAAGCCTGATGGTCCATCATGCAGTAGATTGTATGATGATAGTTTGGTGAGGGTTGTTCATGTTGAGTGTTGATACCTGAAGCCTGATTGTCCATCATGTAGTAGATTGTATGATGATAGTGTGGTGAGGGTTGTCTGTGTCGAGTGTTGGGACCTGAAGCCTGATTGTCCATCATGCAGTAGATTGTATGATGATAGTTTGGTGAGGGTTGTTTGTGTTGAGTGTTGGGACCTGAAGCCTGATTGTCCATCATGCAGTAGACTGTATGATGATAGTTTGGTGAGGGTTGTTTGTGTTGAGTGTTGGGGCCTGAAGCCTGATTGTCCAGCATGCAGTAGATTGTATGATGATAGTTTGGTGAGGGTTGTTTATGTTGAGTGTTGGGGCCTGAAGCCTGATTGTCCATCATGCAGTAGATTGTATGATGATAGTTTGGTGAGGGTTGTTTATGTTGAGTGTTGGGGCCTGAAGCCTGATTGTCCATCATGCAGTAGATTGTATGATGATAGTTTGGTGAGGGTTGTTTATGTTGAGTGTTGAGGCCTGAAGCCTGATTGTCCATCATGCAGTAGATTGTATGATGATAGTTTGGTGAGGGTTGTTTGTATTGAGTGTTGGGACCTGAAGCCTGATTGTCCATCATGCAGTAGATTGTATGATGATAGTTTGGTGAGGGTTGTTTATGTTGAGTGTTGAGGCCTGAAGCCTGATTGTCCATCATGCAGTAGATTGCATGATGATAGTTTGGTGAGGGTTGTTTTTGTTGAGTGTTGGGACCTGAAACCTGATTGTCCATCATGCAGTAGATTGTATGATGATAGTTTGGTGAGGGTTGTTTGTGCTGAGTGTTGGGGCCTGAAGCCTGATTGTCCATCATGCAGCAGATTGTATGATGATAGTTTGGTGAGGGTTGTTTGTGTTGAGTGTTGGGACCTGAAGCCTGATTGTCCATCATGCAGTCGATTGTATGATGATAGTTTGGTTAGGGTTGTTTGTGTTGAGTGTTGGGGCCTGAAGCCTGATTGTCCATCATGCAGTAGATTGTATGATGATAGTTTGGCGAGGGTTGTTTAGGTTGAGTGTTGGAACCTGAAGCCTGATTGTCCATCATGCAGTAGATTGTATGATGATAGTTTGGTGAGGGTTGTTTATGTTGAGTGTTTGGGCCTGA